>CM050425.1:28957999-29002999 GCA_027564155.1 Gymnocypris eckloni scoliostomus
ATTTTGATAAATAATGAATAAATGAATAAATAATTAATGTTTTGATAAATAATGAATAAATTTTTACTAATTGAATGATATATCTATATAATAATTGTTATTAGAGTTTTAGTACATCAGGTTAAACTAAATACAAATGTGAAATGTTGCCGTGCAACTAACTGGATAAAATAAGTTTATTTAGTTTAATAATACGTTTTAGTTTAATAACCCTAGTCCCTCATTATATAAAATGCACAAGTTTATGACTTCATGCATCAATAATGATAACTGTGCATCGCAGTGTATGTAAACGCACTAATATAATTCTATGGTGTTTAGGTTAAAAATGCAACACACACATAACAGGTCTCTGCTCCGTCCTGTTCCTAAACCACTGGTATATATAATACACTTTTAATATATGTGTTGAACCAAGCGTATGCTATGCGTGATCGGAGCATCAGAATAAACAGATGCTTCACTCCAGGAGAGACGAGGGCAGAGTATGGCCAGTGAGGAGTCGTGACTCAGTCGTGACTCAGTGTTTCAGATCCACAGAGGAGCTCTCACAGTGGCCACCGGTTAAAGCTCGGCACGCTCAGTGCTAACAGTTACCATGGAGATCTCCACAGGGGCACATACTAAACCCATCAGTGTGAGAACAAGTGCTTTTATTCCCTGTAGTCTGTGTCTGCTGGGTGTAGTGTATGCACACCTTTAGATCAGCAAGGCTTGCTCGGGTCATGTGGATGTTTGCTTTAACTCAGTCTGATTTCAGAGATTCACTCACTATGATCTCTGTCTCACATTCCCTTGCTTGCTGTGTCAGTAAAAATCTGAGTTATTTACAAAAAATATGATTCCTGGAGACACCTGAGAACAGTTCATCCCGGCCTAAAATCTGCATCATTGGTTAAGCCAATTAGCTAATCAGCTTGGAGACGTTTGGATTTGCTAAAAACATATTATTATTTTATTATTGACCAATAACATGCATTCAGAATTAGCTGTTTTTTCTTATTAATGGTGATGTTGAAAACAGTTTGAAGTTCAAAAGTATAATATTCATTTTACATAACAATAGTAGCATTATTAGCAACATAAAATACCATTCAAATAAAAAACATAGACACTATATAAGTTAAGAAGCTAAACTTTCATCTCTTTAACTTCTATATATGTCCCATTTTAATTCAAGTTTTAGTCAATATATTGTGTTTTCGTCATTTTTATTTAATTATAGTTTTTAAAGTAAGTCATACTAGTTTAAAATATTATACTTTCTTAATATCTCTATACAATAATTTTTACATAATATTTTTATTGTATTGTTTCATACATTTTTATTACAGATTTATTTATTTTAGTGCATCAAGTTAAAATAAATGAAAAAGAGAAATAGCTCAAATAAAACATTATTATTATTATTTTACTGTATTTCAGTTAATGTTTGTTTTTGTTTTTAGTTTAATAACCCTGATCCCTCATTATGTAAAATGTACACACTTTGTCACAATGTTACAATATCCCACTTTACAGTAACATTATTAATGTCTTTACTGTCACATTTGATCAATTTATTGAGCCCTTGCTGAATAAAAGTATTATTTTTTTTATGTTTTTTTAAATGTACTTACCCCAAACTTTTGAATATAATGCATCACAAGTAAAATAAAAAATTAAGCAGTAAAAATAACTTTTTATAAAAATTAATAATAATAATACAAATAAGTACCAAATCAGCTAAATAAAATGCTTTCTGACGGATTGTGACACCGAAGACTTAAATAATGACTTTGTCATCGCAACAATAGAACACATTCTAGAATATATGTTTAAATAGAAAACGTATTTTAATTGTAACAGCATTTAATAAACATATGTGTAAATGCATTTTTGACTACATTAATGTAGCCTTAATCGGCATAATATATTTATTTCAGAAACATTACAAAATGCTTATCATAAAAAAATAATAACTCAAAATAAGGCAAACCAGGGATATAAGATAGTGTAAAGTGCTGTATTCTAACACTGAATTAAATAACACACAGTGTTAATGTTGCAGAAGAGGACACGTGGAAAACACTGCATCAGATACCTTCACACAGTAAGCAGTGACACAGAAACACAAGCCCAGCATCTCCCCCGGGAGCAGGTTTCTCTGATACTGTACTGTTGTACTCTTTCACCTGAGCGGTGACAGATCATGTGTACACTCTCTCACTGTAGATCACAGAGAGAATCAATAACAGCTTCACAGATGACAGGTCAACTGCTGGCAATAACACAATACTGCAGCAACTTGAGAAAGTCAGACTTGTGTAAGTGATGCCACATAGAAGTGACGGATGTGATGGAAATCATCTATTACAGGATTTATCTCCAAACAACTGTTTTCTAGTGGTTCTATATATTTCCAGAAAACTCATTATGCATGTTTTGTCAACACATGTAAGCAGCTGCACATACTGTACACGGTTGATGTGCGTGTCGTTTTAAATACTGTGTTTTAATTGATGGAATGCATCTTCACAGATGTTCCTCAATGATTTCACTTTAGATGCAGCAAAATAAAGGTTGATATTATACCGAATACAACCAACATAGTTGAAGAATTGTTAGAGAGAATTCAAATTAATCTAAATGTTTCTTTTGAGGATGAAAATGATGCATGGACGATGCATTGCACTAGCGCTCTTTTGATGAGATTTGTGAATTTGTTATCTCTATAAAGAACAGCAGCTGAAAAGTGCAGGTAGGTGAATGGTGTTGATATGGAGTTTAGCCAATGCACAACATGAAGATGTCGTCTTATTAAGATGCTTCAGTCTGGGAGAAATTATCCTTTCTAACATGGTGATCCTGTTCTTTATCAAGCTGTGTGTGTGTGTGTGTGTGTGTGTGTGTGTGTGTGTGTGTGCATGTGCATGTGCGCGTGCGTGAGTGTGTGCAACCCGGTGATCCCGTTCTTGATCAAGCAGTATGTGTGTGCGTGCGTGTGTGTGTGTGTGTGTGCGTGCGTGCATGTGTGTGTGTGTGTGTGTGTGTGTGTGTGTGTGTGTGTGTATGTGCGTGATCGTGCGTGATCAACCAGGTGATATTCTTGATCAAGCAGTGCGTGTGTGTGTGTGTGTGTGTGTGTGTGCGTGCGTGCATGTGTGTGTGCGTGTGCATTTGCATGTGCACGTGTGTGAGTGTGTGTAACCCGGTGATCCTGTTCTTGATCAAGCATTTACTGTAGCCTATGAAAGGATGCACTGTCAATGGGATAGTTCACTTACAGTATATACTGATTCAGACGATACTGGGAGGTTGTTAAAAAGGCTGAGGAAAAACAAACGAACAAAACTGAACCTGACCTCCTCTGAGAACACGAGTCCCATCCAAACAGGGCTAAAGTCAGAGGATTGTGACTGTGGTGATTACTGCAAGGAAATGTCTCAAATCTACAGCAAGAGACTGGCCAGGACACATTCAGAGAGACTAAGCCCAACCATTGGTCTGTGACTAAGTCCATTATACAAAATGAATCGCACAGAAACAGAGCATGCTGTAATGAGGTGGATGATGAATCACTGAAACATTCTTGAGTTTTTCCATCTGCTCAATATTTCTCATTATGACTTAATAAACCTAACCGTGTTTGACTGGCCAAACAAGCTGCCTTCAAAGCACCCCGTGAAACCAGAAGTCAAGGCTGAATTAAGCTCTCATCTAAAAACAGGTTCATCTGCAGACTGCAGACATCCACAGAGATGTAGGTACGAGGTGAGCCGATGACTGCAGATGGAGACAGCGAACTGTAAATAGTTTTTCTTACCGAGACACTATTGCTTATACTTCAGGTTGTTAGGGATTCAATGAAACCACCCTAAGTAGTAACGGAGATTTACCTGTGATAGGCCAATAAAGTAAAAATAAAAACAGGCACGCCAGCAACTACCAGGAAAAACTAGCAATACCCCAAAATACTTAAAAGTCCCCTTTAGCCACTTCAGAGTTCCTGCTGCTGTGAATGCAACCAAGAAAGGGTCTGAGGAGAAAATTGGTCTCTAAACCACAACTGTGTTCTCAGAACTACACGGTGCAAAAGCCTCTTCTGATGTAGGAGGTGATATAAGGGGCTTTCGCACCGGAGGAACCTTTTCATAGTTTCTAGAACTATCGGCAGACGTTCCTTCTTTTCAGCACGTTCACGTTCATTTTAGTTCTAGGAACTCAGTTTGGAGGAACTAAATTACCTGCAACTTCAGAGTAGGGTCTAAAACAGTTCTATAGGAACTATTAGTGACTATTAGTGTATGCTGATTGGTCAAATGTATACAAAACATTTTTAAAAAGCCATGTAAATATATTTACTCCACAAACATGGAAAACAGCAATAACGACATGTGTTGTTTGTAGCGTCGTGTTCTTTCCTCAGCTTCGATGATATGTAACACTGCAAGTTGTCATAAGAGATTTAGTCAGATTTTCATGCTCTTTCAATCGTGTAATTTGTGCGTTTTCATTAACCCACGGCACACAACAAAACCAGCTCTGATCAAGGCGTCCTCCGTTCACCGGTTGTTGATATTCATAAATGCCGATAAAAGACATCGTTGTCAGCTGCTTCAGAGTTTCCTCTGCAAGTTGTCATAAGAGATTTAGTCAGATTTTCATGCTCTTTCAATCGTGTAATCTGTACGTTTTCATTAACCCACGGCACACAACAAAACCAGCTCCGATCAAGGCGTCCTCCGTTCACCGGTTGTTGATATTCATAAATGCCGATAAAAAGACATCGTTGTCAGCTGCTTCAGAGTTTCCTCTGCTGGTGCGAATGCAACAGGAATACGGCCCGAGGGAGAAATTGGTTCTCTAGGAGCTACACATTAGGGCCTTTCACACTGCTGTAGTTCCAGAACTAAAAGTACAGTACTAAAGTACTGGGACGATTTTGCGTGAACTATTTCCCAGTACCATTTAAAGGGTTGCATTCGCACCGACAGTGGGTACTAAGAAGTGACGTAAGCCGGTCGACAGTGACATCATTTGTGTGCAGCATTCAACAACGTAAACAAAGAAGAACATCAAGCGATTGAAAGAATGGAAAGGAGGACTAAGAATCTCCAATGACAATTTGCAGTGTTACATTTCATTGAGGCTGATAGAAGCACAAAAAGACGAAGTCTTTAGGTAAATGCCATTTATACATGCTCTCAGTATGATACAATGTTTACACAGTGTTTTAAATCATGGCGGGTGAGGGCGTCTTCGTACGCGTATAGCCAATCAGCGTTCACTTACGTCACGGATCGTTCCTAGAACTGTTTTAGACCCTACTCTGGAGCTAATTTTGGTTCCTCCAAACGGAGTTCCTGGAACTAAAACCGTTCCTAGTTCCCGTGGTGCGAACACGCCAAAAAGTGGGTAGTTACACAATTAGTTCGGGTACTATGAACAGGTGCCTGCGGTGCGAAAGGCCCCAGTGTTAAAGCGCCTTTAGTTCCCTTAAACTGAGGTCTTAGTACCAAATACATTCCTAATTCTTGTGGTGCGGATGTGCCAAAAAGCAGGTACTCTAGGAACTATGAAATCCATGAAACCACTATTAGTACCTTTTGACAGGGTACTGTCCCAATGACAATTCTTTACCCTTTTTTGTATCAGCAAGCTACAAACACAAAGAACACATTGGCATCTGAAAAGTAATGTGATCAAAACCGCAATCATATTTTCTTCAGAATAGTAAACAGTTCACTTGTAGCAGAGTGAACCAGAACACACTGATGAAGGCCGTTTAGGGGAGTTTATCTTCCAGTTAGAGTTTAATATGTGGATTTAGTATGAGTTATGATTGAGTGTCAGGTGGGCTGGAGTGTGTGTGTAGGTCTGGACCCCTGAGGAGGGTTCCCTAGAAACCTGCCATATCAAACTATTTCAGATTGCATTCAGAAATGCTTTTTTGAACCCGGCTCCGACGCTGATCCTGTGAACTCTGTATCTTGCTCTCTGTATCTCGTACAGTATGAAGCACTTGGCTGCGTTGGTTCTTGCGTGTCACATGCTGTCACTGTCCACAGGCCTTTGATGGTGTGTGACAGCAAGCTGTGCTGGTCTGAATGTCGGCCAGATGTGGGTGAGAGGATGAACATGAGGAGCAGATGTCCCCTCTCATCACTCATCAGCCGTGACCACACAACTGTGCCTTCAGCAAAGCACTGATCACGCTTGATACTCAGACCCTCAGCCAGCTAATTCATACACTGAAAAAAAAATATATAATAATTAGTGGTGGGCCGTTATCGGCGTTAACGTGCTGCGTTAACGTGAGACTCTTATCGGCGATAAAAAAAATATCGCCGTTAATCTATTCTCAAAGTTGGGTTGGGAGCTGGGTCTATACTACGCAAGCTATGATTGACTTTCACCCTGATATTTTAGCGCGGATGTATACCTGGCCGAATTGCACTGTAGGGGCGAGCAGTCTTCGAACTAGAGGCTGCAGTCCGTGATGGACAGATTGTTAACGGCTGGTCTATGTGGTAATACAATCTTAGGGCAGGACATCCAAACCAAGGCGATTCTAGGGTGAGTGGATATCCGCCACTTAAGCCCAAAGATCCAAGATCTGCTATTACTTCATATGAATGATTGGCCAGTTTATATGAAGTTTATTATCAAAGTATATGTCAGTCAAACAAGCTTCCTGGGCGGTTCTGACGGGAGTAAACTGCGGTTCATCATTGTTAATGCGCATGAAAACTCAAGTGATGATGATGCGAGCAGGGCATGGTCATAAAACATTCGGGGCTTTTCTGAAAACATTTCAGAATGTTTCAGCCCTTAGCCCACCCCTAGCGCCGCCCTGATCCAAAGCGCTCATTCATCAACCTCAAATATGGCTTTTCATCTGAAAGATGTATGTAGTATCAACTTTACATGGCCGCTCAATATGATGTTAACCTGAGAAATGTGCGCTATTGAAGTGTTTGTGTGGAATGCGTTTGCTGCAGGACAGGCTCCGGTGCGTTCACTTGCTCTTAAAATCTCCGTCATTTTGGTCATACAGATAAAAGTAGCCGAATACATCTTCAGAATCTGTAAAGACTCTACGTTTATTTGTGTGCACTCAGAATAACAACGAAACGTTGCGCTTTTAAGCAAACAGGATGCGCTCTTGCTCATGTGAACTTCACCAAACTTCCAAACTGTGACATATATCTAAAAAATACAGTTTTACATAGAAAAATATATCTATAGAGTGAAATGTCAAAAAAATAAAAATAGACGTGTGTGTTAGCATGGATGATTTACATGAAATTTAATCTGTGCAACACTGTGCATAATAACATGGCTCTTCAGTTCAATATAATAACAAAAACGACATTTTGGGTTTTTATTCAACTAATAAGGTGTCTGTACTATATTTTTACTGTAATTGACAGTTATCGGCAAAAAAAAAAAAAACAACAACACGAGTCATTCTTCCGGATTTTCGTGGGATTGGGACAAGAGATTAAAGTTTGTGATGCATTTTGGAAACAGGAGATGAGCCCTGGTCTGCTCAAAGACTTACTTTACTCATTATTTGGGTAGAACACATATTCTGAATGCCTTAATGAGCCATTTTAATCTAGATTAATCTAGATTAATTCCAAAATTAATCTAGATTAATCTAGATTAAAATTAATCTATGCCCACCTCTAATAATAATGTATAATAATAATATTATATATAATGGTTAAGGAAATGTATTTTGCTGTGAGACATAGAGCTGAGCTTTTTATTTGAATTAATATTGCACACGATCAGAAGAAAAGGTACAAAAGCTGTCACTGGGGTGATAGCTTTTCAAAAGGTACCTTTGTAACAAAAAGGTGCATATTAAGGTACATATTAGCATATATTAGTGCATTTATGCAGTAGCCTGTAGCTGGTTATTTATCATTCGAGCTGCTGACCAAGCTTCAGATGCTGATGAAGAAAGTGGTGCAGTCTGGTCTCGAGACACAAAGATTGTAGATTCAAATCTTAGACGATGCAATCCAAACAAGGTTTCTCCTTTCACCATTGCGTTTACGAACACGCCACTTTAGCCCAGTGTAGTTACATATACAGTATGTCTCAGTTATGATCATTGAATAATTAGTTGTAATCACAGATTGCAGTGAGTCTTATTACCCACCCACACAAAGCTCTCACTGAGCCACAAACTAAGGTCTTAATGCTGTCTGGGAACTGCAAGATCTTGTTTGTTCGGTCGCTAATTGTGGTGCAGCATTGTGGAGACGCGTGCTCAAAAACATCAAGAGGGAGAAACTAATTGGTGCAGCGAGCGTGTGGATGGCAATGAAGCGACCCAGTGAAGGGTTTAATTGATTTAATGAAGTCATCAGCTCAGTGGATCCGTTGCTAGCACCTGTCACTGTCGAGCACGTCAGAGCGTTAACAACGAATCGAAGCATGGGGTGAATTAAAGAAGCTGTTTTTTGGAGAGAGGAAAACAAGCTCAGACAATCTCATGTCTCGAGAAATGCTTGTGTTGCAGTGCCATTAAAAGAGACTTAAAGAAACAATCTGAGGGGAAAATGTCAAGCTGACAGAGATAAACAGGACAAAACCCAATTTGACCACACTGGTAATGTTTCGTCATTAGCTGTGTGATAAGAGCAGACGGCTCGTCTTGTGCTAGGCTTTTCTCTCACAGATAAACTTCTGCTAGGAGCATTAAGGGAAATGTCATATTGACTGTGGCATTCCCCCCCCCCGATACTATTATTAATACTGGGCAGCGCAGGTGAATGTGTGAGCTGTCTTCAGATAAGAGTATTGGGTGCTAAGAGTTTTTAGATCGAGTGGTTGATATATTTATCTTGTCTATGACTGATACAATGTAACAAAAAAGATGAACTGGATGCAACATGGTTTAAACTAGCCTAATGCTTTCCAATAATACCAAAAGATTGCTCTTGCTCTGTGCTAAAGGACATTTTCATCAAACATTTCCACTATAATGTGACATATTTATTGTAAGTTGACCAGTTTTGCGGAAAGTGAACTCTATTAAGTTATGTAGCCTAGTATTGTGTAGTACAAATGTCAACAAGCGGAACAAAAGTGAGTTTTATCTGTCCTCCACAAATAATAGGAGTAACTCTCTCTGCAAAATAGTTAGTGATGCTGTTGCTTCAACCATATTTGTGCCAGCTATCCCAAGCGTCTCCATCAAAGTGTCTCTCTCGCCGGGTGCCGCATAAAATGATATGCTTGAAAATCCCAGAGCATTTGTACCGTATGTCTCCTCATTACTAATTCATCCGCTCTCTGTGTAGCTGTCACTGTTATTTGTCTGACAGGGATGCAACATGATTTATTGAAGACATATTTGAGTAATTCCACAATGAAGTATGACAATGATGATACTAGATACCAAAACAACATAACTTGGGAGAAGCCAAATGTCCCCATTGATGGAGATTGTTGGATATACAGGCCTGAAAACTGATAAAATGATATGTGTGTCTATTTTGTTGCCAGTTCTTGACTTATAGTTGCTAAGCAATGGGCTTCTCGCTGCTGTCCTCCATCATCATGACACATCTACAACCTGCCTAAGAGAGACAGATTTGAACAACATATTGCTAAACTTTGGAGCTGTATGGAGAAGATTTGACTTCATGTATAGTGACAGTCAAAAGTTTTATTATATATCCATCCTGAACAGGGCAGACATATCCTCATATGTTCAACTGAACACCCTGGAACTATTCAATATCTGTAAATGATACAGAATCATACAACAATTTAAAGTTGTATTGGGACACTGTTACGGTCTGAACAGAGGAAGCGTGCAGATCCATATACAAAGCTTTATTCCACGACATATTCACTAACAGGCATGGGTCGACAATAGGGATGGTCTCGTTAAGGTTTTAATGGTATTACTACTCTTATCGATCCGGTACTTTAATGGTATTCTTATTGGTACTTTTTTTTATATATATATATATATTTGACAGATTAGGAGCTGAACACGGGGAAACAGGCAAGGCAAGACTATGACTAGACTAGGAAAACTAGGGCAGGCTCCGTAAAGTAGCTATCAGCTAACACAGTGATAAATGCTAAACAACACTCGGCGATCAGAGCAGGATCTGAGTGGGTGTTATATAGTGTGTGGGATTGGTTGCAGGTGAGAGAGTGTAATCAGTGAAGTGGAGCATGGGAAATGTAGTCCAGAGTGACACAAAACAGTCTGTGTAGTGAGAGAGTCAATATAACGGAAGGATGACCTCTGGTGGCAATCGAATGGAAGGCCTCGGACAGGATTCGTGACAGATGCTAAAGGTGCGTTCACACCAGACGCGAATCAAGCGAATAAATCATGCTATTCGCACATAGTTGGACGAGTGAACATTTAGCCTTGAACCGCTTCATTCGCATGTGAAAATTCACTACACAACAGACGCGAATTCGCATCATGGGAGGGGATTCTGCTGGCAGCTTCAGTGTCGTTGCAAAATGGATATTCGTAATCACGTCACTGCTAGAGCAAGCTCCTGATTTGTTAATACGCACGAATCGCATCATTCGCGCAAATAGCGCCGCAGGATTGTCTATCACGTCTTTGCATTGACTTAACATGTAAATCATTTGCGTGTAATGCTTCATTCGCGTCTGGTGTGCACGCACCTATTGTAGTTCAGGGTTTTAACATGTTTTGGACTATTTACATAGGTCTGGAGTTACAGCAGTTGTTGAAATTCAAATGGACTGGCAATTCTTTTTTATTTTTTTATTTTTTTTATTTAATTTACAACCCATCAGTGAGAAAGCTTAAAGTATATATGCATAAATTAAATTTATAAAATAAAATAAAATAATGCTTTACAACCCATCAGTGAGCAAGTCTAAACTTAAATTAAATTCATTTAAATTAAATTATCCATCGGTTAGCAAGCCTAATGTATATGTACATAAATAAAATTACATCAAATTAAACTAAATTGAATTAAATAATGCTTTACACCCCATCAGTGAGCAAGCCTAATATATATTTTATATGTGTGCGTGTTTTGTGTGTGTGTGTGTGTGTGTGTGTGTGTGTGTACCGAGACCATAGCAGGATTATTAATTGTAATATTAATTGTACACAGAATAGTCAGTAGGACAGAACTGAACTGATGCTTTGACCACGCACACAGCAGAGAGGCTGACAATGATTCATAATGACCTTATAATAGAATATCATTGCTGCGTTTGAAAAAGGTTGGTTACTGTTTTGTCAGCAAATAAATTTGTGTATGGTCTGTGCTCAAATTAAACCACCTGGTCTGTGCTTAAAAACACAAATAAAAATCAAACTAAATTACATTCACATCCATTCATCAATATTTCCATTATGAAGCTGTCAAGAAGGACAATTGCTGAAGTCTGTGTTTTCATAAAAATCTATAGTTATTTTTGCAGGCAAACACAGAGTAAATAACACTGCGGTAGGTGATGGCCGCACTACTTTTACATTGCAAACAGCTCTTGCAAGTCAGAATGAGAATTATTAATTTGTGCCTGACACTTTAATACTGTATGTTGCACTTGGCCACAAAACAGCATTCATTTTACTCCTACTGATTTATTGCATAAGAGCTACTATGAGATGACCAAAGATGCTAGGAACTCCCCTCCATTAGCACCAACGCATCACTGTGTTCGTGTTCGATGGCTGAGAGAAGCTCGGACATGTTTTGTGAAGTCAACCAGCGGATCCACATTATTCAGTGTTAAGTGCCAGTTGGAAATAAACAGGCCAACTTTGCAAGAGCAAGCTATTAGTTTAACACACTGTTCTCCCACCGAATATATCAGCAGATCATGAATATAAATTGAATTATAGTTCATGCGAATGATTATTTAAAACTGTGGTTTTGCATAGTCACTGTATGATCACAATAGTGCACTGCAATTATTATTACTACGATTATGAGAGTATATGTTTTAAACATTTCATCATAATTTCGTTTTTAATTCAACGTGTTTATGTGTACTACCAACTGAGGAAATTAGTAAAAAATGTAGTCAATTCTACAAAAAGGTTTTTAATGCTTACAAGGCTACACATGATGTTTACAGATCTTGTCCTGCAAACAGTGTACATCATCTGCTATAAAAAGGTTTAGTGATTCATGCGCATGCATTCATTTACTCATACAGCGAGTTGCAGAAGAAGAGCACATTTACGAAAAAATAGGAGGATTAAAATAGAAAGAAGAAGAATCAGCGTTTGCATGTGCACAGATATGAGTGTAATGCAAATGTCTTTTGAGAAGCCCGCTAGCTCCTTGACGTAGCTAAAAACCTGGATGTTCCCGGAGCTCCGGAGCTGATTAGTATCTTATCCTTCCCATCATCCCCTGAGAGGAACATCCCTAAAAGCTTCCAGTCTTCTGGGAAGACTTTCCGATAGCGGGAAATAAATATATGACTCTTTGTCTGAACTTAATTCAATTGTGGTTCCATGGTAAATGTAATTTTCTTTTTACAAGCAGCAAGAAACAAGGATAGTATATGTAGGGTATGTTCGCAGGAAGCACAAGAACCAACAAACTGACAATTAAGACCTCAATTGTTTCAGTCCAAGATCCACAATGGTAATCATCAAAACTGTAATATGACAGAACTCCTCTAAATTTGTACATACCAGATTATTAAACACTCATATTCATTCTCATTCAGAACCATGCAAAGCATGTTAGGAACTGGAAATGTCCTTCCCAGTTCAGTAATGCTACATTAGCACATATTTTCAGTTATTACCTTAAAGGGCCGCTATTATGCCCCCTTCTTGACAAGATGTAAGATCTCAGGTGTGTCCAAAATGTGTCTGTGAAGTTTCAGCTCAAACTATCCCACATATCATTTATTATATAATTTTGAAAATGCCTATTTTAAGTGGAACCAGAAACTTGCTGTTTTCGTGCATGTCTCTTTAAATGCAAATGAGCTGTTGCTCCCGCCCTCTTTTTCCAGGATAGGCCTGTGCCTTTACAGCTCATACCGCAGATACTCTGCCAAAAAAACACCTGTTTGGTTTTAATCATAATGTATATCGCGCTGAAATCATGTGTTTTTAACCATATCAGTTTAAACTTCTGATATGCTGTATGGTTTTCTAAACGCGCACACATGTGAGAACTAAACTAAGCTCTCTTTCATGTCTTATTGCGCTTAAACTGTCCAATACACCCAAGCTTACAGATGAAGATTAAAACACAGGCGGTCTGTAAAGGTAAACAGCTGGGAAATAAATCACACGTTTGTATTAGATCTGTGTATTAAAGGTACAGTTCACACATTCATACAGGTCTGGAAAACTTGAGGATGAGTAAATGACAGAATTTCCATTTTTGGGTGAACTATCCCTTTAAGAGGCAGTAGTCAAATATACAGTACATGCTGTCTACGCTGTAAATATGACCCAAACAATAAAATAAAAGCAGAAAGTCAATCACTGCTCTGGACTGAATAACGTCTATAGCTTCAATAATAAGACATCTCTTACTTGAATGCTCTAGCATGAAGATAAACTTGGTGGATTGTGTGTGGCTCACTCAGCGCAGGGTTTCTGTGAATACGTCCATCAACAGTCCTGTGTGACGTCACATTTGACAGATTCTGCCAACGGCTTGTTCTGAGACACTGCTTAAAAGCGCTATATAAATAAAGGTGACTTGACTTGCTTATGATTTATGGGGATTAAAAAAGGAGCGGGTGGATTTGATCATTATGGGGTGGTTGTGTGCATACACATTTAAGATCAAAAACATGTAAAAGTGAATTTTACATCATAAGTGCCCTTCAAGTAATTGGATGGATGGTCGTCAGATGTTAAGAAAGCGGAGCAGAAAGAAAAGAGCAGTCCGTACACTATCAAATAAGTTCCTGCGAGGTAAATGGAGAGAGTTTTGTCACCGAGCATGGAAATATCTCCCTCAGAGCTTGGATCCTGTCACGTAGATAGAACAAGGCCATGTCGACGCATTAACACGATGTATACTTGACTGAAACTTACAAACTACTTTCTGTTGTTGCTCCACAGAGTTTGTGTTTTTGTGTGATGCTTTTTATCACTTTACCAGCAAGCTGTGTCTCAGGGGATGCCAGACTGTCTTTGCAAAAGATTTAAGACGTTGGTGAGCAAAAGGATGCATAAGGGTTTGGTGGCAAAATGAAGGAAATGCTTTCAAAATGTAGCTGGGAATAAAAAGTGAGATTTTACTGGCAGAGAGGAGAATACAGAGAGGAAAGATACGTGATAATGACCTGTGTTAATGTGAAGATGCAGGTGTGAAGAAGAGCTTTTTTTAGACTTTCTGTACATTTACTGTGGAGACAGCAGAACATTACACAACAGGACAGGTTTTGCAAAGGCTTTTGCATATATTACTGCTTTGTGCTCTTGAAATTTCAGTTACAAAGCACAAAGATGTCCATTCAGACACAAGCATTTTGGATGTTTATTTTATTTAAACAAATAATATCGTAATGCACAAATACTGTGATAATCTGCAGCCGATTGTGCAAATTGCAAAATTGATATTCCTAGAGGAAATAAAGCAAATATGACAGAGAGGAGTGATTTGGAGTGAAAAGAGAATAGAAATAAAGATACGGGTGAAATCATAGGCCGAGAGAGAAAATGAAGGAAGCGAGGCAGTATGTGAGTGAAGAACTGATCAGGGATCAAGGCCTTGAGAAAAGATGAGAGAGAATGAGCTTTGATTTCATGCTTGTGTGCATGTGCTGTCTTTGAGATAGAGACGAACAGAGAACAGTGCCAAGAGAGATAGATGACTCTCTGAATACTACCTCGCTGCGTCTTCTTACGTCAAAAGATGTGAATTTGCTTTGATTAACGTTGAAAAGAGTTTGTTTGTCTCTAGGTTATTGAGGACTTGACTGGGTTAAACTCTATAATATGTCTTCTATAATATCTGGAGAGATGTCCGTTAGCATTCCCATCATCTCAGTGACAGTTGCCACCCTGTTGCATGACCCGTGAAAAAAAAGAATAGTCGTTAACGGATAAAAATGCTTATGATCTCTGGCTAATTGGACTATGATAATCAGCCTTGTTTAAACTGAGACCCTGTTATATAGATGCAAGGTCTCTCACAAGATAATAAATTCACAGAAACACTGAGGGACTCAGAAAATAAAAAGCAAGAAAAAGGGGAAATTATGGGATTAATTACTTCATACTTCAAATTAAGAAAAATGAAGCCACACTGTAGCAAATTCGCAATTGAGAGATATACAATCACAACATTAGAAACAGCCACAGTAGTGATATACAGTGTCATAATTATGAAAAAACAAAGTTTCAATTGTGAGATATACAGTACAGTCATAAAACAAGAGACTAACAAATGTAATTACAATAAATACAGTTATATTTGTGAGTAATAGTCACATTGTGAAATATAATCGTAATGTATAAAGTCACAAATGAGAAACAGTGTTGCTGTTGTAGTCACATTGCAAGTTTGAATTACAAGATATGTGCCACAACCATTTAACCTGTTTATGTGCTAAACAAGACTACAATGAAACTGTAGTTCAGTTAAAACAGAAGTTCACAGAAATTAAACATTTCAGTTCAAAATCACCCACATACCTAAAAATCAAGCACTGACTTGAACAGTAATGTGGTCAAGAAAAGCAGACCTTCTAATCTGCTCAAGCTCATAATATACAGTAAAGTCAAGGCATCGTCCCCACAAGAAAATCAGGAACGCCGCCTCAGAGGACTGGTGTGTGACTGCGGCTCTGTTGCAGTGTGAGTAAAGATGACGAATCCTGCCCGATGCCAAGCCGCAGGAGTCCAGCGGTGATGGGCACTGGTTTTGATGGTTAGCATGTTTGATCTCTTTAACTGAGCTCATGAAAGCAGACAGAGTGAAAGGATGTTTAGCATTGCACTGGTTAAATTAGAGAAAGAAAGAAAGCAGAAACATTAAATTGGCTTGCTGAAGTTTGCTCAGATTACCAAACCAAGCCATTGTTAGTCTGTGTGTGAACTCTTTACCATTATTGATGAAAATCAGGGACACAGATACATTCGTTAAAGATTCTCTAAATTACCAGCACCTTGGAATACAAATCTCTTACACAGAGAGGCTATACAGAAAACAAATCATCTCTGCTCTTTGCAGAAATGTGTTCATGTATACTATGTGTTCCTGTGGCTCAGCGGTAGAGCATTGTGTTAGCCGTGCAAAGGTTGTGAGTTCAATTCCCAGGGAACACATGTACTGAGAATAAATGTATATTCTGAATGTACTGTAAGTCGTTTTGGATAAAAGCGTCTGCTATGCGTAAATGTAAGTGTAAGTGGAGAAGGTGGAATCCATCCACATCCTGAAAGCGACACATCTCCTCTTTATTCAAGCTTATGACCCATGGTGAGATGTTTTCAGTCCTGTTCATTAACTCGATACAGCTCATTACACTTCCTGATGCTTTAAACGTCAGCAGACAGGAGATGATAGTAGAATGATAAAGCCTGATAAGAGGGGTAGCTGATAGGGCCTGGCAGTCTAGTTTAAGGTTATAAAACATAAGTGGTTCTTACCTTCTTGACTTCAGGGCCCTCTTTTGTCCAAGACAATAGTCGAGGGCCCTCTTATCATCTGAAAGTGATCCAAACATTTAAATAAGAAAGCAAAAATATCAACTTAAAGAGAGCACTACCAAGCTTTTGGTGGGTCTCAAGCTAAATTATACTTCTCTGGGCGGGTCCTTGCATGAAAACGTTAAGGGACCCCTGCACTTTAATTTAAACGATCATGGACCACATCCCTTCAGCATAAAGACAGTCCCTAGAGTAACAGCTGCCTCTAGCCTTTTACAATACGCCCTAATGCACAGGAGCCCTAACCTAATGCTCTTATAACAGCCCAGAGTCTCTCCTGAATCTTAGCCAGGATCCTATGGCTCTGTTTTCTCCTCCAATCTCTACAGCCTTTAACCTCACAAATTATTCACAAGGCATGCACTCTTCCATTCAAAGAGCTCAAAGAAAGACATAGGGTTTACATTAGCCCAGCACTTAGAGACACCACAGAGAAGCTATTAAACATTCCAGAGTGCTGACCTCCTGAACATGACAGTACAGAACAAAAATAACGGACTTTGTGACCTCTACATGACATTGCTTTATATTAAAATACTGTTTCTGGAAGCAAAAGAGTGCCGAGGTGTGACGCAGTGAATGACGCATCACAGAATCAGAGACACTATCCTTGACACATGCTCAGCTTCAGATGGGTCACGCAGTAAAAAGGGTTTTAAAAAGTATAACATTTAAATAGCTTCAAGGCAATTTTAAAAAGTGACAGTTATGATTTATTATCTTTGCTGAATGTAATGCTGTTCAGTTGCTGCAGGATCCAACAATATGTCAAAACTATCTGACACGGTGTGATTAATATCTGACAGTACGCCTCGCTCTCATACTGTGTCCTTCTATTTACAGGTAGATTTTTAATAAACACATCAGTTAACATTGCTGCATATTATGTTGAATGAATGAATGACAATATTTGGCTGAGATACAACTATCTGAGGATGCAAAAAATCTAAATATTGAGAAAATCATCTTTAAAGTTGTTCAAATGAAGTTCTTAGCAATGCATATTAATAATCAAAAATTAAGTTGTGATATATTTACAGTAGGACATTTACTAAATATCTTCATGGAACATATGATCTTAATATTCTAATGATTTTTGGCATAAAAGAAAAATCTATAATTTTGACCCATACAATGTATTTTGGCTATTTCTACAAATATACCCAGCGACTTAACACTGCTTTTGTGCTGCAGGGACACATATAAACACTAAAAACAAGCTAACACTAACAGGCCATCTCTAATCTCAAACACTAACAGGCCATTTTATTGAGGTTCACTCCTGAGAGCGTTCACATTCAGTCTCATTGCTTTATTTGCTGGCAGTTTTGTCCCGTCCTCACCTGGTCTTTAATATCTCTGGCCATAATAACTAGAGGCAGACTGCAGTAAAAGCATTGTACTCAATTGTCTTTGAGGATGAAGTGATGATACTGTGTTCTCCGAGCACAGTGAATATCTGACACAATCTGGGGTAGAATGAATGGATCTCATATGCCCTGTGAATTTGTCCATGTAAGCTCAAAATGAAATATATATATAGGTCTATGCCATGTATACTATGTTATCTGACACTGCAAAGTAGCAGAGATTCAAAAAGAGACTCTTTAAGATGAAGTAATATCTGCCTCACTAGCGTCACCAAACAGAATTGTTAAAATGATGACTATTTTCAGAGACTCTTATTAGCCCTGCCCCACACTCATGCCATTGGTTGTGATGCTTAAAAAATGTATAGGCCTACATTTTAGGACATTTTATATAGTACTCGCATGGTATTCCAGTATGTACCTTGAAAAAATTGGTAAAAATACTTTTTGTTTAAAATTTTTAGTATCATGATATAAAGCATCAAATTATGTTTTTAACATCTTGTTATAAAGGGTTTAAACAAACTGCAAGAAATTACATCATCTTTAAATCTGAAGTGTGCAGCAGTTCATTTTCTCCAGTGGGGAATTGATTTTTAATGATAACTTATGAACTGTTGAAGACAGACCTACTGTGAGCCATGTGGTTGTTAATCGATGGTACACGCTTTCAATGAAGCAATCGAGTGTGCATCATTTGAACTTTTTTAAATAATGGTTTTTAACAGTGAAATTCTGGGTGGACAACTACATTACCCATGATTCTGCTCAGAAATCTCCACTAATGCAAATCCAAACTTCTTATTTATATGTGCACTTTTTAAAACTAATTTTGAATATAATGTTTCTATATACACAATCAGCATCTTTAAATCAATAAATTTACATTAATCTGTAATTTTCTTATTGATTATGTCATTCATTATGTCACTATAGTTCCTTCCTTCAAGTCATTAAAGGGTTAGTTCACCTCAAAATGAAAATTGTCATTAATAACTCAGCCTCATGTCTTTCCAAACCCATTAGACCTCCGTTTATCTTCGAAACACAAATTAAGATATTGTTGATGAAATCCGAGAGCTCTCTGAACCTCCCATAGACAGCAACACAACTGAAATGTTCCCATGCCCAGAAACATAGTAAGACATCGGTAAAAGAGTCCATGTGACATCAGTGACTCAACTTCAATTTTGTGAAGCTACGACAATAGTGTGCAAAGAAAAGAAAAATAACATTTGATTGTGACCCTGGACCACAAACCCAGTCATAAGTGTCCATTTTCTAAATTGAGCTGTATACATCATCTGACAGCTGAATAAATAATATTTCCATTTATGTATGGTTTGTTATGATCGGACAATATATGGCTGAGATACAACTATTTGTCAGGGTTCTGTCACTTCGGTCTAGTGTTATTCATGGTTTTGTGACAGAGCCCTGATACTCCCGTCATGTCCGGGTTTCATGTGCAGTGGTGGCTACCAGTGTACTTGAGTGTACGCTCTCGTCTTGTGTTTCGTGTTGGAGCGTGGTGTTCGGATCCGGCACTCATCTTGAGTTTCGGTTTCGTGTCTGGGTTCAGACACTTGTGCTCCACGTTCTGTCTCGTTGTGTGAGCGTGCGCTCTCTCGTCTGCGTGTCTTGTTTCGTGTTGGAGCGTGGTGCTCGGATCCCGCACTCATGTCTTGAGTTTCGTGTCTGGGTTCAGACACTTGTGCTCCACGTTCTGTCTCGTTGTGTGAGCGTGCGGTCTCGAGTTCGCTCGGCCGCACGCTCTTCTGTCCACGTGTGTTTTGTGGTGTTGCACGCAGTTCGTGTTTTCATCAGCTGCATGTATTCATGTTATGTCTTGTGCTGTGTGGCACACAGCTTGTGTATTTCATTGGCTTTGTGCTTTCATGTTGTCATGTCTTGTGTGAACACATGGTTTATGAGTTTTCTCATTAGCTGCGTGTTCATGTCCTGTTTTGCACATGACTGGTGATTTGCTGAAATGTGCTTGTGTTTTATTTTTCATAGCATGTTTTTCTGTCTTAGTTTTTGTGTGCCATGTGCTCTCATGTCAATTTGTCTTTACCCCACCCATCTTGTTACCTGTTTATTGGTTAATTTGCCCCACCTGTCTTCCCTCGTTACCCTCCTCATTTGCTCCCTTTATAATCTCCTTGTGTTAGCAGTCTTGTGCCTGTTATCATTAAATGTTTCCTGTCCTGCCCTGCCAAGCCTCGCCAGCTGTCCTGTTTTCCCCTCCTAGTTTTTTTTATCTCCTGCAAAATTTGACTGAACAACTTTAAAGTTGTTCAAATGAAGTTCTTAGCAATGCATATTACTAATCATAAATTAAGTTTTGATATATTTACGGTAGGAAATTTACAAAATATCTTCATGGAACATAATCTTAATATCCTAATGATTTTTGACATAAAAGAAAAATAGATAATTTTGACCCATACGATGTATTTTGGCTATTGTTATAAATATACCCCAGCGACTTAACACTGTTTGTGTGCTCCAGAGACACATAATTCATTCAACAATTCTCTCAGATTTCACCAAAAATATCTTAATTTGTGTTCCAAAGATAATGGAGGTCTTACGGGTTTGGAACTGACTGAATTTTCATTTGGGGTGAACTATCCCTTTAAAGTACAACCCTGAACCTTTGTCTTTTGGCTTCAAGACTGTTTTCCTGTTTATCATCGGTCAAGCGGTTAGAGTTCTGCCCTAATCTGATAGCAGTGATCGAGTCAGTGTGGAGACGGCTGAGACTCGGGATGCTCAGACAAACAGAAATATTTCAGCACAATTACATACCTCCTCTTTAAATATTACATAAACATCATTTAGCCTTCATTGCTTCTGTATTGTGAATTCAAATAATATAGATATGTATCATAAATGCACTTCTCTAAGTTAACATGCCTCTAATAACAGACAGACAGTTTATTAAGATGTAGAAAGAGCGAACAGAAGCAGGTCTTTTTGTGTTGCACCCAAACCCACATGAGCTTTCATTTATTTATGCCAGAGTCAGTTTCAATTTTATTCATCTCAATCCCTTCTGTCTTCAACAAAGGTGGATTAAAAGAGAAGTTGTTCCCTGTGGTAAACGACAGACACAAAAGAAAAGCAACATTTCCCTGGGCATACACCTTTCATTCCCTCTTAAGCTTGCCAAGAAAAGAAAGGATGTTTCACAAGGACAAAGAAAAAACATTTAACCAAATACTTCACTTAAATGGCATACAAAGGCAGTGTTTTCTTTCATTGCACAAATATGAGCATTGTGATATGTTTACACTCACTCTCACACACACACACACACACACACACACACACAGACACACACACAGACACACACAGACACACACACAGACACACACAGACACACACACACACACACACACACACACACACACACACACACACACACACACACACACACACACACACACACACTCTTTCTCACACACACTGAAAAAAATCTAGAATCTGAGGGTGCAAAAAAATTCTACATATTGAGAAAATCATCTTTAAAGTTGTTCAAATGAAGTTCTTAGCAATGCATATTACTAATAAAAAATGGTTTTATATATTTACAGTAGAAAATGTACTAAATATCTTCATGGAACATGATCTTAATGATCTTTAGCATAAAAGAAAAATCTATAATTTTGACCCATACAATGTATTTTTGGTTATTGCCACATATATACCTGTTTGACTTATGACTGTTTTTGTGCTCCAGGGTCACAAATAATTTACAATAACATGTATGCTTCTGATTATTTTGAATCAGTCCTACTGAAATACTCTTAGATTAAAAATGCACTAAAATTAGAGGCGTTTTTAGAGCTGCTCTGAAATGTCTGAGTTAGCAGCAACGTTCAGCCTTAAAATATTAAGTGAATGCTGTGAATATGGCCCATGATTTTGGCCTAGTTAACAAATTAATTCCTGCCTAAAAACACATACGCATTACAAATAAATGAATAGATTCAGATTCTTCACATTTTATTCAAGTCGATGGCACTTAATAGATTACACTTTCATAAAAATCATAAAAAAAATAGATTTGTAAAAGGTGTCTTTATGAACATCTGGGCTGTGTTTTTATGAGCAGAGTGTGGACGTGTCTCATCTACATTATTAAAACACATTTTATAGAGAACTATTATGAATACAGTCATCTCATGTGACTGGACACATTATGATCACTCATAAACCTTTTAAATAAGCACCAAACTGCTGAACGCTCTTTTAAGTATGCTATAAGAAAACAGGACCCCTTTGTCTCTATCTTTCCCTGTATCTCTTTTTCTCTCCATAAATATGAAGCACATGGCTCTTAAATCAGATTCAAGTCATCAGAAAGGCCATTAGGAGGATATGGACATTAGCCATGTGAAAATGCATCTGGGGCTTTCTCATAACACAAATACATACAGTTTATGGATGACTGAATGACCATTATCAATCTATGAAAGTGCAATTTCAGCTGAGAGAGCAGAGGAACTTATCAAAATGTCAGTGGAGATGTATTTAGAGTCGTGGGAGGTGATATAGAGAATTCGGGAAAGAGCTCCGAGGGAATAGCCCTAAACCGAGAGGAGGCCGATGATTGAGGAAAACTCATGAATGAATGATGCATTTATTGTGCATTGCTGTACACACAAAGTGCTTTACAGTCATGTGTGTGTGTGTGTGTGGGGGTCTCTCCTCATGATCATTTACTGGTTGTGAAGATGGGAATATTATTTCTTGATGCAGTTGTGAAAATGTGTGGGCTTCTGGATGCAAAGACCAGCGGTTGTCAACACTGATTTAATCTCTGCATTTTCTGAAAGCCACAAACACAGAGGTTAGATGCTTTGATTTCTTTGGTTATATGCGTGTTGGTGAGAGTTAATGTTGTGGTGTCAGTACTGCTGAAAGTGTGAGAGAAGAACCTAAAGTTGAGAAGAGCCAAGGCAGGGTTGTATTACCGAGTAAATGAAATCAAATCTGCACTGGGACGTGCCTGTCTGTGTTTGCTCCAGATGTGATGTAACAGTCAGTCTGTTTTCAGTGATGGGGATTTTTCAGCGGTCACAAGTCACTATCTTTATATGTCTGAGTCATTTGAATCATTCATTCATTCTGTTTTTATGAGTGAATCATTGAATTATTCACTCAACCGACTGAAAAAACACTCAAATCAGATGAACACTATTGTCCTGATCAGAGATGTCACTGTTGATACGCCCTTATGAAAAATACGTTTATTCAAGTGTGCTATTAGTATACTTTTAAACTAAAATAGAAAAGTATACTTTTAATCTATTTTATTTACTTCTCAGAAATATATTTAAAATGACATTTAAGTAACTTGACTTATACTAAGAACAAGTCTAAATATATTTGAGCGTGTGCTCCTGGAATCCGTGTTGTCATTATTATACGGTACGAGGCGCTAGAACACATCTTCTGTACAGAATTAACCCAAAAAACACAAGTGAAGAAGAAACCGAAACAACAGATGCTTCCACGTGTAATCTAACACGATCATCAGACATAAAACAGCATCATAACTGTAACGTTATGAATAAAATATCACAGATGAAGAGGTAATAATGACTGTCAAGCTTCAGGTGTTGATCGACTTCATCTATGTTTTGATTATCATTCTGAATCAATTCATAATCTTTCAGCTTTTGTTCAAAATGTTTAACATTCAAATAAAATATTTCCGTTAACAAGCAGATACTCTGTTCTTTCTTTGGATGTTTTGTATGTTCAGGATTGATTGAATCTAAATTGGGAGACAGTAGTATATAAAGTTGTCACGGTGCTGCTGGTGTGTCTCTGTGTGTTGAGCACATGGCTTGTTGTTTGTTGTTGGTGCCATGTGCTCTCCTGTCTATTGTCTGTCTCCTCCGGTCTTGTTCACTAATCATTGTTTCAGTTGCTCCACCTTTGTCTCCCTCGTTTGTCTCCCTTTTTATCCTCCTGGTGTCTGTAGTCCTGTGCTGATCTGTTGTGTTACGTCGTGTGTGTGTATGTTGAGTGTACACAGCTCTCTGTCTGTCTGTTTTCCCCTTCGGGGTGGTTTTTGTTCATTGTTTTATTTTATTATTAAAAAGACAATTTTCCTGCATTTGAGTCTTACCCTAAGTTCTAGTTTATCATTTCTAGTATTTGTTTTGTTTTTACTTTTCTATTTTATTTCTTGTTTTTTTCCCCATAGTCACAGTTTGCGTGTTTTTATTTTTGATCGGTGACTATCTCTTGTCCACCCTGTTGTCTTGTCTTTGTGTGTGTCTGTTGTGTTGGTTCCTGCTCTACTCCACGAGTCCTCCCTGGTCGCTGGTTCTTCTGACCTGACTGTCATTTGGGGCATCAAGAGTTATCATCCCCAGGGCCAAGCTTGGGGTTGCTTGAGCTGCGACCTAGTCCCCGTTTGCCTCCGAGTCTGGAGCTACCCCCCCTTCCCCTGCCCCATTTTGTGGACTGTCTGCCTGCCTCGTCCTTTTGTGTACCCATTGTTGTTAATAAACTCTATTCCCCCCTGTTCATTCTGCATCTGCATCCTCCCTTGCCAAACCCTGACAATGATAGAATGGGTTGACTATGATTTTGCCCACCTTCATTTTCGTCTTACTGTAGATGCTTACGTCTGTGAGTGAGGAGAGCTGGCAAGCAATTATTTCCTCTTAGAGAGCGACAATCACAGCTGGACCAGCAGCCACAGAAAATAGCACATTTCCAATGTGTGCCTGTGAAAAGAAACCTTTTAAGACGACTTCAGTCTTTATCAGAGGTTCAAAACAGCCTTGAAAAAGGAATTGAAGGAAAAACAGCAAATAACATATTTTTACACAAGAGCATGAAATTAATTCCACATGTTTGTAGAAATTCAAGATAAAGTGTGCATGAATGAAACTTCTCTCCACTAATAATAATACTAATAAAAACTTGTCATTGACATTATGCCTCAAAGAGTTATCTTTGTACTTTATTGACCCCTTGCTCTTAGAAAAAGGTATAAAAGCTGTCATTGAGGCAGTATATTCTACTAATATGCACACTTTAGGTACAAAGGTACCACCACAGTGACGGCTTTTGTACCTTTTTTTCTGAGAGTGCTAAAAGGTACATAAGCACACAGATCCAAATCAATAGGGCAAAGAACGAAGATTCACACGACAGGACAATTGTTTAGTTAGAGCAAGCTGACTATCTACAAGAGGATAGCCTATTCTAGCAACAGAAATACAACACCGATTTGTTTGGGTCGTTCTGGTCTTATTCTGTGTGTGAAAGTGTTTCACAGTACTTTATTTTAAACATACATTTTTACTCAGCAGTAGTGTTTATCCTTTAACCATAAAACTTATTTGAATAATATAAAAGGACAGAGTTCATCTTTACCTTCTTCTGGAGTCACCAGCAAAAACATTTCTTAAAGGGATAAATATCTTCTTTTGTGTTCAGCAGAAGAAAGAAACTCATACAGGTTTGGAACAACATAAGGATGAATGCATGGTTTTTGCGTGAACTGTCCCTTTAAGAGGACACGTGCCCCCCCTAGTGTTCAAAAAGGAAGAATCTGTATTCCCTCAAAGTGAGTTTGTGCCAATCTTTTCATCACTTCTATAAAAAAAGATTAAATAAATAAATCTAATTTTTCTGTTAGACATCATAACATTTCAGATCATGCGGAGAAACGGATAGTATTAAAACGACAAAGACTAAGATGAATCCTGACTCGTCTGTACTTTATGGATGGAGTTTTGCTGACTGTTAAATTGCAGTTGCACATGTGAGGAGAACAGTACAGTAAGAAGATGATGCTTTCACAAATGCAAAACAAAGGATGGCATCCAAAGATGGAGGAGAAGCTCACTTTGCGTAGAACTGCCTCTAGGTGGCGCCAAACCTATACAACTTGGAGCAGAACAATAGATAGTTTTGACATTGAAGCTGAATGCATCAGCAATGAATGTTAAAAGCTGCATGATGTCCAGTGAATCATATTCTGATCTGAGATCACAGAAGCGTCATTATGCAGAGCGTAACAGATTCACACTGACCTTCTCCAGGCACAAGTATTGATTAAACTATACTGAAAGGACTGAAACTGATGGTCATGAAGCCATGGATAGTATGGTGACGTGCACTCTTGTTCTTCTTTCACTCGAAGTCTTATCTGTTTTTCTGTGGGCGATGTATTATAAATATATAAATATTTATATCTGTACATGTAAACAACACCATCTAACCCATGTTTGGCATATTGTGCTAAAAATGTATTAAAGTTAGATGCAAATTCAAATCAATATTAATGTCAACAGGTAAATAAACGTACAGAGCAAAGCGACTAATCAGTGTCTTTAGAGCAACATGGGGTCAAAGACACAACTCATCACGGCCTTGAGCTTTAGAACCATCTATCAACAGAGAGTCACAAATACAGCCTCTGAACAGCTGTGGCTTCTCAAGACACTTACAGTAAGTGTGTTTATTAAACCGATAGAGGACGTGTAACACTGGTGAGGAGGAGCCTCGTGTGGTGGGAGGAGGAACTGCAGGCTCACCCCATTCAACCCTTTCTGATCCACCGTGAAATCAATATTCAATATTCATGGACTGGGATACCAGATATAAAACTAGTGTATTCATATCAAAGCAAATATAACACGTGGGTCATAAACAATGCAATGAGATCATCATGCTCTAATACTTACACAACAATAAAGGCCCCAAACAATCACATTTGTCCACCTGTATTTAACAAACTCACACTTCAGCTATATTTGAAAGAGACTGACCTGAAAGCAGTTGTGTTTCAGCAGCAACAGTGATGTGCCCGATCCATTTGAAGATGAATAATATTATATGAAGAGAGGCGGAAGTGAATCTTAACGGTCACACATAATGAACATTCATATACATACAGGGATAGCTTTATAGGATTATTTTTACATAGATTGTATAACCAATTATAGAAAACACTTACCTCATTAATTCCCAATTTATATAAACAATTTTATTCACATTGTTGAAGAACAGTTAATATACAACAAACTGAGCGATAACTACTTGAGTGATTGATTTACTTCTTCTCTCCGGCTCAGTATAAAGAGTTAATAGACTACATCCCAGTGGTGCTTAATAGAGTAAAACACTTTTTACCAAACATTGTTTACAAAAAAAGAAGAAGAGGAAGAATATATTCGGCCCTTTTAGTTCTGCTCATATATTGTGCAAAAATATGTGCATAGTCATTAATTATTTTTATAATAGAAAATGTTTTTGTAAACTGTAAAGCTTTTTGTATAAAGATTTTATTTTTCTTTCTCTTTGTTGTGCATTGGATCTGAAATTCTTATTGTAATAATAACTGCACTGACTATCATTCAAAAGATCGGACTGGTGTGATTTAATAGAAGTCTCTTCCACTCACCAAGATTCATTTGATCAGAAATATAGCACAGTACTGTCAAATATTATTACAATTTAAAAGAACTGTTTTCTATTTGAATATTTAAAAAGATCCTGTGATGGCAAAGTCTTCAGCGTCACACGATCCTTCAGAAATCTTTCTAATATGCTGATTTGCTGCTCAGGAAACATTTATTATTATTATCATCAATGTTGAAAACATCTTAATATTTTTATGGAAACCGTGATACATTTTTCAGGAGTTGATGAATACAAAGTTTAAAACAGAATTTATTTGAAAGAGAAATCTTTTGAAATTTTATAAATGTCTTTTTGTCATTTTGTTTTCATATTTCATAAAAATATAATTTTTTCAAAAGATACAAATATTGCAGACCGAAGCCTTTGAACAGTTGCGTATCCTCACACACCTCGAGTTCTATTGAACCTCTTGCTTTGTGCATTTGTTCAATATTGAATGCAGCATTGTAACAGTTTGCTTGTACCTCCGTATTAAACAGACAATAAACCCAGAAGTATTAAAACTGCATTAGAATACACAGATAAAGGTGAAACACGTTTCCTCTGGCCAGATGCAGGACGCAGGCATAGAGTGGACATTGTCTATGGTAACTCCATTAAATGCAGTGCTGGGTCTGATATCTGCTGCCACACGTCTTCTTCAGCGCTCTCTAACGGTTGATACTGATGAGCATCACTCTGAATGTCCATGTGTGGATTCTGGAAGCTCCTCAGTGAACGCTCAATGATATCTTTGGCTCTCTCCACGGCTTGTTCATGTAGTTTATCCTCCAGAACGGCTGAAGTCTCCCGCTCCACATAAACCTCATAGAGAGATTTATAATACGGCTTCCATCGGGTCATGAGAGATGAGCTTATCGTCAACAAAACTGAAAGACCGAGAATAAGAACTAGGCCAATTACCTAGAAGAAGAAGAAACAGATCCATGAGAATATGAGAAGTAGCATATGTCAATATAATATAAAATGAGCAAAGAATAAATACAATACATCCTTCATCAATTAATGCATTTACAAAGGTAAGATGTATAAACCTAAAACAGCTGGAAAACATGCTCACCGGATTGGAAAAGATGTCTATTAATGATAACTGCAATCGAAATATTACTCTAAAAATTAATGGAGGCAATTCTGCATCATGTTTCAGACCAGTGTGTACTTACTGTTAACTAAAACAACAATAAATGAATAAATACAATTATTACAACTACAACTAATATTGTCTTGGTATCTTAAATAAAATACAAAACAAATATAAAAATTATATTAAAGAAATATTAAAAACGAAAAGTTACAAAAAGAAAAATGTAAACTAATCATAAAAAGTTAAACTTAATTTAGGTTAAACTTAAATTAAAATGAAAGCTGAAAATATTAAAATAAAACAAATCTAAATATTACTAAATAGGCGATATATACTCTATTATTATATAAACAATACTAAATTCAGTCTTTATATTTTTTGCATGTTTTAAATATCACACAAACATATTTTGATGACAGTGATAGTTATAGTGAATTACCATTGTTTTATTGCTAATAATAACTACTTTAGTGTTTATGGTAGGCCTATGTGATATAAAGAAGATCCACATAATCAAGTGCAATGGTGTTCTAACTACCAGGGGACTTTTATTCATTAATAATGATCATTTATTGCTTTTTTTTTCTTTGCACCTTTATAAAATGGGCAAATCTGATTTCTGATTGAGGGGCAGATACTAACGGAGAATGAAGAAATGTAGGAATAAGCTATAGGAACTGATAAAAGGCAGTATAGAGCATGTACCCGGGATTCACTATCATATTTTCTCAGAGTCTCTGCTTCTCGTGGAGTCGGTAGATCCTTGCACGCGATTTGCTCCCCGGTACCGTTCACGTTAACGGTCCGCACGCACACGTACCAATCCCCGTCTATGAATGCAACGACTATCCACAGCGACGCCGCATAAAAGACACCGAGGAGGTGTTTGCAGATAACAGCACAGTAATAGCAGCGCTGTGAGTGATGCCAGCCGCAGCACGCGCTCTTACAGCATCTGCTCGCGCAACATCTGCACGTCTTCAGGAGCCGCGCGTCCACGAGGAGCATTACGAAGAACAGTATGCCTATTGGCAGGCACAGATAGAGCCAGCAGTGCAGGACAGTTTCCTCGGGAGTCGTGCACGGGCATGTGAACACGTATTTGAAGAAGATAAGCATGGCCATGACTGTGACAGCTGTCCCGATGGGCACATTTCTGAGTGCACGAGTCGAAAAGACCGCGTGCCGAGCCATATCTGCAAGAATGATTAACGAAACCCATGCAACAAAACCGATGCACCGCGGATTGAGAAGAATCTCAGCTGTTCTAACATTCCTGATATCCGCTGCTCCGTGTTCTCAGAGGAAAGGGAGGGATCACTGGGACTATCCCATAACAGAAGCCTCTGCTGGAGGCACGCAGCGCCCCTCTGTTTGTGTTCGCGTGCATTTACTGTACGTATGTATCACATGCGTTTAGGTCTCGTGCAAGGCTTCTTATTTTAGGCGTGTCTTTACTGTAATTTATGTATCACAACACATCACGTGCTAGGCGTCGTATTTTAGTTCTTTAAACAGAAATGAGACAATTCATTATAGATGGTTTAATAATAACTTGAACTTTATTCTATCTGTGTTTGATGATTTTGGTAATATTTTAACATATGAACAATTTCTGAATCTCCATAATTTTCCAGTCCCACCAAAGGAATTTAATACTTTGGTGAGAGCCATCCCAGTAGGTTTAACCCAGTTAATGAAAAGTCACCTCAAATTCAGTAAAGGCTACAGTATTTATCCGGCTTTACGTTTGGGTGGTATTGATATTTTAGATCGGAAATGCAACAACAAACATATTCGCAAAATATTTCAGACAAAAAGAAAGATTACACCAAGAGGAAATTCTACTGGGGTTCCTTTGTAACAAATATAAATTGGAGAAAGTCTTGGCTTTTGCCAAGTAAATTTTGTATATCTAACAAAGTTAAAGAGACGCATTATAAAATCCTTCATAAAATGTATCCCGTCAATTTGTCTATTTCTAAATATTCTGATATTGATGAGTCTTGCTCGTTTTGTGGTTTTGTTGAGGAAACGGCTCCACATTTGTTTTTTGATTGTGGTGTTACCAACAAATTATGGGTTGACTTAAGCACCTATGTTTCTAACCTTACAAATGTGTCCCATACCTTCGTCCTCAAAGATGTTATTTTTTATTATGAAAATCCAAAGCTACTATCTGTTGAATATGTCGTTCATTTTCTTATATTAAATGCAAAATTCTTCATTCATAAGCAAAATGGCTTAAATCTCCTTTGTTTTTTCCCCTTTTTCTTTCTGAATTTGACTCTCTTGTCTCAACTCTAAGACTTACAAAAAACAAAAAGAGTGCCACAAACCCAGAATATTTGTATTTCTCTTTATTTCTATGATTGTTCTTTGTAGGAATATATTCATGTCTTGTTCCCTGTGTTTGTATATTTCTAATTTTTGCAATAAAAAATAAAAATAAAATAAAAAGACAATTCATTATTATATATAAAATGTGTTTTTTAAGTTTGCAGGAGAAACTGTTTCGACCACTAGATAGAGCCCGTCTGATGTTTTTCTCTCACGGAGGCGTGTCTTTACTGTAAGTTATGTATCTCATGCGTTTAGGTCACGTGCTAGACTTCGTCTTTTAGGCGTGTCTTTACTGCATGCTTGAGTCAGGAAGCACTTTTACTGAACTGTACACTGCAGGTTATTACTTCTTCATGTATGTTCTTCAAATCTAAAGAGGCTCTAACATCTGCTTTGACATGATCAACAATACTGCAGCAGGATTTGCATTATATCCGAGTCATTTATAGCCTATCAAAAGAAAATAGTTTGATTTGTTTCATTTAGATATTGATATATGTATTAAGTGATCTGATTTGTCGAGATGTGTTATCATATGAGTGATATTTACTGCTGGTTTCATTGCTCTTCTCAGTCTTTCTGTCTCTTTTCTCTGCATGTTTAGACTCTGGAGTTATCATGACAGTGTTTGGAAACTGTACCGTGGTGTTAGATGTGAAAAGTGTGCCTTTTAAAGAGAAGAATAAACTGAGATTAGCTCTTCTGGAGAATGGAGGAAACATATCATATGTCATCAACAAAGAGGTACGTGCTCATTTAGTCTAATAACCACCTTTTGTCTCTGTCTAAACAAATATTATTTAGATGTAGGTAAGAAGTTGGGTTTCAAAGTTGCATGCAATACAGACAATTTCTAATAGTTTTTCTGTTTTCTGCTTTAAAAGAAAGCAATAACAGTAGCTATGTTTCCATCCAAAGTTACGAATTACGATTTGCATTAATAGCAATTAATACATTAGCGAATAAAGCATCGTTTCCATCCAGTGAGTTGAAGAGAAGAAAGTCGTCACTTCTTGATTAACTTGCACTGAATATAAGACACTGGGAGAGACACATTTAGTTTGAGCATCAGTAACTCAGGCTTGTTTGTGCTAGATCTCTCAAACTTTGATATATCATAGACACATTTGTCTGCTACACATAAAACTCACTTGGACGTGTACTGCATAATCACAGATTATGTGAGTTAATGTCAAATACAAAGAGTTACAACCTACCCCACGACTGGGGATAGATGTAACAGTGTGAGGTCATTTGCTCAAATAAGACCCACACTTCCACTTTATGAATGAAATTTATTGAAGAACAAGTTTTGAATAAAGTGAAGTGACAAAATATTATATTGTATTCCTTTAAAGTCAAAAACCACCTCAAGCGAGCATACAAACTTTTTTGTGAATTAAAGCATTTTTATTGGAATTCAGCATTTCTGATGCGATACTTCAAAATGCACATAAAAGCATGGTGATGGAAACAATGTTTTTCTCAGTGGACTGATTGTACAGAGCTCCAGTGTCTCTCTGACCTCCGGTTATCTCCTCCAGTGCTCTTTTGTAGTCACCAGCAGTGTGAATGATCTGAGCAGTAACCGGCAGCGCAGCATCCAGAAGCTGCACATCCCAGTGGTCGGGACTCAGTATGTGTGGAGCTGTCTGGACCAGGGGCATCTCCTGCCTTTGACGGAGCATCATTTGACCCTACAGCTGCCGTATCCCGGCTCTGAGTTCCTCCCTAATTCAGGTAGGAGTTCATGAAGACTGCTCGTTTCTGTGGTTGTATTCCCTGTAGATTATTTTATTAAGTATGCTTAAGTAAAGTTCAAGTATATTTGTAAGTATACTTTATATAGTAAGTATACAAATATAAGTGTACTTGTAGTGTACTTGTTAGTGTACTATTTCAATACTCCTTGGGCCTAAATTGAACCACTTTCTAGTATATAAATGTATACTATTAAGTATACTTTAGTAGTAAACTTTGAGTATTCAACAACTAGTTTACATCTTTAGAATTGTTCATGTCACACTGTGAGATCTCAGTTATCATTAATGTCAGACTGTATGACAGTCAAGACGAGTTAAAAACAGGTGTGCGCAAGAAAACTTGTCCAGCGTTTTACATTATCAACCCATACACGTCCAGTGACTGCGAGCTGCGTCGCATGTGGGACCGAAATGTTGACTATCATGAACGGCTGCAATACCGGCGTATTTAAGAGGAATAGTGTATGCAGCTCTACACACCCACATGAAAACAGCACCGCAACCAGTGTTTAGATAGAAAAGACAACATACCAGATTAATCCCGTGAGCGGAGGACGTTAATTCTCTAGCATTAATTCTACTCATAGCTTGTCTTGAAACACGGAGACAGTTCATCGTAGAGGTAGTCACACTGCAGGATAGTGCCTGATACTGCCAGAGTCTCGTCGGAGGTGAAATTTGATCACAACAGCCATTAATTGGCTGTCAAACCAGCGATCAAAGACTACAGGTTTTAGCCTAGGATTATAGAAATGTTAGGATTTTCAAAATTAGTCTCAGACGTCCAAATCATGGCCAAAATCGCACAGTGTGAGCCGGGCTTAAGACTGACACTTAAGATTTAGTCCTACACTTCGCTTAAACTACGACTGAGATGATTGATAACTAACTTTTAAGCACAGCTTTGAGCCAATCATTTTTTTTCTCTCACTTAAGTCAATTCTTAGCAGTGTTGTTGAGAGTAATTCTTAGAGGCTGGATTTTTTGGTTTTTATTCAAAGCACTTCCTCAGACTGTGGTTGCCAAACAATCACTACCCTGTAAATGTATTTTAGCACTGTCTCTCTTCGGTAGAACAGATGTCAGTTGTTTGTCTAAAGTGATATTGTAAGGTTTACGTGCATCAGATGTGAAAGGAGGTCAAAGGGACAGAACAGATGGGAGTGGCACAGCCAGATTCGTTTGATTTGTTGACATTGGGTGTGTTTGGTTCTGTGTTAGTATATGTCTGGTCTTGTGTTGCAGTTCATTCTTGTTGAGAAATGTATTTGACATTGTATTTGGATTATGAGAGGGTTAAGTGAGATTAAACCATGTATTTTCGTGGCACTGTTGACATTATGTTGTTTTTCACCATAAAGAGATAAAAGTGTCGACACACATACCAAGAAAAGAGACGTTCAAGGGTCACGCTGAACTCCCAAAGACTGAAGCTGAGATTCGTCAGAAGGGTGGACCCCGTCCTGGCAGGTTCAGGTGCGCTCTTGAGTTTTGTCACTGTCAGTTCTTGAGTTTGTTTTGTTTTTCATCAGTTTCTGCTGCACTTGTCCTGTTTAGATGTGCTTGTTTACCTGACTGCATCTTTTCATTTACTCTATGCAGAGTTTACAAAGAAGGTGACCATGATTTGCCTGAATTTCCTTCATATTTCCAAGTGGCCAAGTATTCGGTTTTTGAGAGTGTGAGTGACTTCGTGCATCGATCACAATACAATTATTAGTGGACATGACGGGGTAAAATAACATAAATAGTGAACAATTTAACACATTCTTGATTCTATTAGCGCCCACCACTGTTTGAAAGTGTTTTTCATGTCTGCAAGTGTTTTTGTGTTTCAGGTCAAACCCAAGACTTTGTCTGTTCTGGAGCTGCAGAGCGCCAAATGCCGAGCAGGCCATCAGTATCGCGTGTTGTGTTCAGTCTTGCGTGAAGCTGAGGTTTGAATGTTGTTATCTCTGGAATCATAGGAGCTGCTGAATTTGTCTTGTGGTGACGGTGATGGACTCTCTCTCTCTCTCTCGCTATAGACCGCAGTGGTTCAGGACAAGCTTGTGTTCTGCGTGACGTCTGAAGATGCTGTGGAAGCATATGTGCAGCTGATGAAGGAGATGGAGACTGAGGGATTCACAAAGACACACACACTTCCAGCTGAGGTTGACCGCTTGGCATCCTACAGCCTTCAGCAGGTTAGATACACACAACGCAGATCTGTTTTTACTAATGTGACTAATGGGTGTGAAGTAATTAGAGCTGGGTATCGAGTTCGATACTTTTTAGGCACTGACCGAATTGCCTCGACACCATTGAGTATTGAAAAACGTCTTGTCGTTCGGCACCAAAATTCAGTACCTAAGGGGTTAATCTCGTCAACCTCAATGAGCCTGCAGCACTAGGTGTGTTCGACTAGAAGCGACGCGGCACAGATCAATCAGTGTTTGACATCCGCGAGAGCGATTCGAAAGTGTACGGAGCCGTCTGCTCTCTATGGAAAATTAAATTATGATTCTGAGCTATGCATTTTAAAACGAACACGCACTAGTGTAAACATACAGATACAGCCCAACAGATGTGTAAATTGAAAACTATTTGAGCTTTATTAAAACTATTTGCACTGATTTATGTGTTGGATATATTCAGTGTTGGGGGGGGTAACGCATTAAAAGTAACGCGAGTTACGTAATAATATTACTTTTTTCAAGTAACTAGTAAAGTAACGCATTACTTTTTAATTTACAAGAAAATATCTGAGTTATTTTTCTCCATTTATTGATGACAGTGCGCCGTGTGAACATGATCTTACTGTAGATCTAATCTAGACTAAATATGAACGAGCATTAATTGATCCCACTCACAAAAAACTGATTCAGTATTCATCAAAATATCACTCTAATTATCAAATTATACTCACTTATTCAGTATTCATCAAAATGAATTAAAACAGTGAAATGCAAACTCTGAATATGACGCAAACCTGCAATAATTAAATATGTTAAACAACACAAATATATCTAATCTCATTTTATTAACCGATGTGTTTTCTGATGACCTTTGATGATCAGTTCAATCATACTAATAAGCAAAAATTACTTTAGATAAACTAATAATTGTGCTTGATTGTGTTTTATTGCTGAAGAGTGTTGAACTTCTTCTGTGTTCTTCTGTACAGACGTGATTTACTCGTCCTTCAGTCTGAGGTTTATTCATTACACTTTTTGATGTGAAAGGCTTTTATATTCGCTATAAATATAACTTCTTGTATTAAAAACAAACAATCAAGCCCTGCTCATATTTAAAAAGTAACGCGAAAGTAACGCGAAAGTAACATAACATATTACTTTCCATAAAAAGTAACTAAGTAACGTAATTAGTTACTTTTTTAGGGAGTAACGTAATATTGTAACGCATTACTTTTAAAAGTAACTTTCCCCGACACTGGATATATTTTGTTTCTTTGTGAAGTGACTCAGGAGATGAGTCTTTGATTCTTGATGTCAGCAAGCTGAAAAATGTAAAATGTATCTATTTTTAGATAATGTAATCTTGTTTAAATTGATTTCATATAATTAGTATCGTTGTCACGGTATTGGTATCAATATCGGTATCGATATGGACAATATTGAAGCGATACCCAGCTCTAGAAGTAACTGCGCACTCTTTTGATTGGCAGCTGCTGTTGGAGGAGAAGCTGAACTGCAGCACATTGTCTCAGGACGTCGGTGTCTTTGTGGAGCTGGTTTGGACTGAAGCTCTCGGTTCCCTTAATAACATCCTGACAGTCCCTGTCTCCAGAATCAGCCTCAATGATGTGAGAACGAGTGCAGATCATCAGTAAAGAAGCTGACAGGACTCTGCTGTGTTTAACACTGTGTTATTGGCTCTGTGCTGCTGCAGGTGAGCAGGGTGGAGGGATTGTTACTGCAGGCACAGAAGACAGAGAACGAGGATGAAGTCAAAGCCCTGCTGGACGAGGTCAACACTCTTCTGCCCCTCAGAATGACCGACCCTCCTTCCAAACACAAGCTTGTGTCTCAGAAGCTGGACCTTTGTCAGGTATCACATACATCAATTATAGTATAAAATGATTATAATACTTTAGGAGTAGGGTGTATTGATGCACGCCAAGCTGGTTGAAAATTGATAAAAATATGACAACTCAAGTTGGTTGAGATATTAAGCAAATCGTTATACAATTTTATACATTATGTGAACTGACTGTCTTCAGAAAAGATTAGATGGTATTTATTTTCATCTTATCTATGTATAATACATATTGAAATGGTATTTATAAGTGCAGCGCTGCTTTGTTTAACATCTCATGCTATAATATTTCACAAAGATAAAAAATCATTATGTTTTTGCTTCAAATTTCTAAATTACACAATCTAATAAACTGCTCATGCAGCACGTATGCAGCATATTTGATCGAATCGCGATTAATATACAGTGGTTGCCTCTCATTATAAATGGAAAGAGGAAAAGCCTTATTTTGTTTATATGAAAATATGTATTTGATTTGCATTATTTATTTGATTTGTGATTTTAAATTTCCTCAATTTAGTTTTGTTATTTGACATTTCCTTTCACAAAGACATGTACAGCACTTTATCTAAGAAATAATAAAAAAACCTGTTCATTTATAATTTGTCCTCAATCTCATTTTATTAAAAGAGTATCAGTATCGTGATTTTGGTATAATAATATTATTTTCATGACAATTAAGCTCGATTTCTTCATATTTTTATAACTGGACGGGTTTACTTTTTGTTGTTTTGTAGATCTCATTCTTAAAAATCTTTGTCTGTTATATAAATAGATCATTACTAATTAATGCATTTATTTTTTTATTTACTGTAATACAATGTTTATACTATGTTAAAATCAAATACTGAGTCAAATTCTTTCACATGTTCAAGGTTCAAGGTTCAAGGTTCTTTATTATTTGTCACATACACAATCATACAGGGTATAATCAGTAGTGAAATGTAGGACAGGACAGGTCCGCTCAATGGACAGTGCAAAAAAATAAAAATAATAATAATAATAAAATAGAAAATAAAATAAAAATAACATAAGCAATAAAACAATGAAACATAACACAAGAGAATATATATATATATATATATAAATATAGGTGAGAATGAAAAAGGGAACAAATAATAAAATAAAATGAGTAAGATGTGCAATGAGATAAAATGTGCAATACAGTTACTGTGGATAATAAATATTAATAAAAAAGACGGATGTGCAAGAGAATGTGCAAATAGGTTGTACCGGGAATGTACACATAGCAGCAGTGTGGATAATGGAGAATAATGGATGTGTTTACAGTTTATTAAATTGAGTCCTGTGGATGTGATGATGTTATGAGACTGAGTTTAGGAGCCTGATGGCCTGAGGGAAGAAACTCCTCCTCAGTCTCTCAGTCTTTGCCATCATGCTCCTGAAGCGCTTGCCAGATGGCAGTAAAGAGAAATGATGGTTACCGGGGTGAGTTGAGTCTTTGATGATTTTAGCAGCTCTGCTTTTACAGCGTTTGAGGTAGATGCCCTGCAGAGAGGGGAGAGCAGACCCTGAGATGCGCTCGGCTAAGCGCACGACTCTCTGCAGAGCTTTGCAGTCCTGGTTTGTGGCATTATTATACCACACTGAGATGCACTGAGTCAGAACACTTTCTATGGCCCCTGAATAGAAAGTTTTCAGGATAGCTGGTGAGACCCTGAATTTTCTCAGCTGTCGCAGATGGTACAGTCTTTGCCTGGCTTTCTTAACCTGTGTTTGGATGTGTGCAGTCCAAGTCATGTGACATGTGAAGATTTTGGTAGATGAATTTGCCTTTTTAATTCAGCAGTGCAGATCTTTTCAGTCTTTTGTCACTCTTCTGTGGTCTCCAGCTGATCCGAGATATTGTAAATGTGAGCGAGGCCACTCTGGGAAGCCCCTCGCCCTCGTCTCTGGGAAAGTATCGAGCTCTGAGGTGCAGCATTGAGCTCGTTCCACCACAAAACCCTGAGTTTCATGTTGTCTCTCAACTGCTTCAGGACAGGTAAACATGAGTGTGCTGACTGTGGTCTGAAGTTCAAACATGAGTATGTTTTCAAATAATTATGTTAATCTTATATCGACGACAGGCCTGTTCAGATTCAGCAGATACTGCGCGTCAGCAGAGGGGTGGAGCTTCAGTTGTTTATGGAGGATTTAGGCAACATTAAACCCCTCCTCCACTCCACTAGTCCCAGCAGTTTTGTTGGAATACTGTCACGGTTAGAGCTCTTCTTAATAAACCTTTGTTTACATGCAATTACAAAACAGCACACACACTTACATGTCTGTCACATACCATATATGTGACCCTGGACCACAAAACCAGTCTTAAGTGCCAATTTCTTTAAATTGCGATTTATACATTACATGAAAGCTGAATACATAAGCTTTACATTGATGTGTGGTTTGTTATGATCAGACAATATTTAAAAATCTTGAATCTGAGGGAGCAAAAATATCTAAATATTGAGAAAATCATCTTTAAAGTGTTCAAATTAAGTCCTTAGCCATTCATATTACTAATAAAAATGAAGTTTTGATATATTTATGGATTTAAATTTACTAAATATATTCATGGAACATGACCGTTGCTTAATATCTAATGATTTTTGGCACAAAAGAAAAATGTATAATTTTGACCCATACAATGTATTTTTGGCTATTGCTACAAATATAGCCCCCCGACTTAACACTGGTTTTGTGCTCCAGGGTCACATATACTGTGGTGAGGTAAGTGAAGACAGACACACTGTGTGTGGCTGAATCATGTTTCTTCTGGCTGATATTCAAATTTAAATAAATGAAAATGAATGCACCAAGTGAATTTAAATGTTCATTTACATGTTTTTTAAACATTGTTTATAGAGGTCTGCTGCTGCCCAGGGTTGGAGTCGAACAGCATGGGATTGAGAGGACGGATATCGGGAATCTTGGAGGAGGAATCTACTTCAGTGACTCTCTGAAGTCAGTTGTCTTCAGTCATTGATATTATAACAGAATTACTGATAATGTGAATCCACTATCATGATGACAGCTGGAGATTTTAGCCAGTCAGCAGGTTTCTTCTCTGTGTTAAAGGACTAGTGTGAAATACTCAAGCCCAGTGAGACTGCTGGCTCTCGGCTGCTGTTGGTGTGTGACGTAGCGTTGGGTCGGTGTAAGGACCTGCTGAAGAAAGACACCACTTTGACTTGTGCTCCCGACGGCTACCACAGTGTTCATGGAGTCCAACGCTCTCCCAACAGACTCTCTGAATTTGAGGTGCTTTTCTTACTCGTTTTCTGTGTGCTTAAATATCATGCTTGTGTTTTTGGTATCTGATGTGTGTGTGTGTGTGTGTGTGTGTGTGTGTGTGTGTGTGTGTGTGTGTGTGTGTGTGTGTGTGTGTGTGTATCTTTGACAGGATGATGAGTTCGTGGTCTATAACACAGAGCAGATCAGACTGAAGTATGTGGTGCTGTACAGTCTGGAGGGAGACGAGTTAAAAGAGTTCCAGCCTCAAATCAACACCTCTGTTGAGCTCACAGACACAACGCCTGATATCTGTGAGTAAAGTTTAGTCTCAGTCTCAGACCCCACGGACCGTTGGATAAATGCATACAGCACACACAATTGGAAACACTTCAGGAGTTATGAAGTCGTCATTGGATTGGTTGAATTAAACAGGATTTCTGGGAGCGTGTGTCGCGTTCTTTAAGGTTCCGCCTAGTAACAAAGATGCCGTGCTTACAACTGTGATGATGAGCACTTATCAGGATCACCTAAACGCTGGATTTTCAAAAGTATGTTAAATATGTAACGTTCGTGCAACGTTCGTCACACTGGTCTGTTATTGTGATGACATTTCCACATCCCTAAAAACGACACAGCAAAAAAACGAAACATGATTGGTTGTCATGTGGTCTCTTGGGCGGGCCTTGGCCATTCAAAGCGGTTTCCAGACCTTCTTCCATCAATCTGAAGGACTGTCTATGTGAGACAGAAGTGAAAAGGACATGCTGAGAGAGAGAGAGACCATTTCCAGCTTTTATAAGTAGAGGAATCTGTTTTAACTAGGACTGTCAAATTATTCAAAATGCTTAATCAAATTAATGAATCACAATTTATTGATAGTTGCTGAAGAAAAGCAAACCACTTTAGAATTGGCATAGAATTAATTGTGTTCTTTAAAATGAAATAATTACATTAACAATCCCCTATAATAAGAGTTTTTGACATGGTGGAGCGATAGATTCCTCGGTGAAGCTGAATGCTATGATTTGTGTTGTTAAATTCATCAGTGGTTTTGTGTGAATGTGTTTCTTTAGTGTCCAGTGATGACAGTGAGGGTTTGGAGTCCACTAAGGATCCTCTGGAGCAGATGAACGCAGGTTTGCTGGACAGCAGGGGTCAGAAACTTCCTCTACAGGCTGTCAATGTGAGGTGCAAGCTGATGGACCTGCTGTGTCAGGTATGGACCGCTAGTGTGTGAGAGAAGAGTTGTCAAAGTGTCATTTTTTTTATTTTACTTGTTAAACACTATTTATAAACTTAAAAAACAATAGAATACAGTCAAACGTATTATACAAAGCTTTCACATATGGAAGTACAATTTAAAGATATGCAATCAAACTAAAATAACAAAATGAAATACAAAACAACTTAATGAACTAGAACTAGAACAAACAGTGATGGACACCATCAGACCACGGGAGTGCATACATAACAAGAACTTCAAAATGAAAGCCCATCAAACCATGGTCTGTTGATTTGTGTCTGTCTTTTAGTTTCATTATTTTGGCTTACATTTTACCACAGCCATAGAGCCAGAGTATTACATTAACTCTAACTTTCTCTCCACTTCCACCAGGTCATCATATTTCAGACCTACACTAACCAGAGTGCTGTTCCCATTGAGGCGAAGTATGTCTTTCCACTGGAGGAGACGGCAGCAGTGTGTGGATTTGAAGCCTTTATCAATGGAAAACACGTCATTGGAAAGGTGCGAGTCATTCAGAATTTGTCAAATGCAGTCTCTGCTTTTTCAGCCTCTTTCTCATCAGTATACTCTTATGAAAAATATGTTTATTCAAGTGTGCTATTAGTATACTTCTTTTAAACTAAAATAGGAAAGTCTACTTTTAGTCTACTTTTTATCTACTTCTCAGAATTATACTTAAAATGACATTTAAGTAACTTGACTTATACTAAGAACAAGTCTAAATATGTTTGAGCGTGTGCTCCTGGAATCCGTGTTGTCATTATTATACGGTACGAGGCGCTAGAACACATCTTCTGTACAGAATTAACCCAAAAAACACAAGTGAAGAAGAAACTGAAACAACAGATGCTTCACGTGTAATCTAACACGATCATCAGACATAAAACAGCATCATAACTGTAGCGTTATGAATAAAATATCACAGATGAAGAGGTAATAATGTCTTAAAAATAAAACATAAAATGTGTTTGATTACAAGCAGATTCTCTGTTCTTTCTTTTGATGTTTTGTATGTTCAGATATTCATATTACAAAATATATACCAAATTAATACCTAAATAGGGACATAGTAGTATACTTAAAGTATGATGTAAAGTTCACTTAAAGAAAACTTACAAGTATACTTACATTTAGAAGACGCTTTAATCCAAAGCGACTTACAATTGCATTCAAGTTATACAGTTTCATTAGTATGTGTGTTCTCTGGGAATCGAACCCACAACCTTCTGCGCTGCTAACGCAATGCTCTACCACCGAGCCACAGGAACATGTATATACTAGAAAGTGGGTCAATTTAGTCTCAAGGAGTATTGAAATAGTACACTTATAGTACACTGATATTTGTATACTTACTACATAAAGTAGACTTAAAAATGCACTTAAACTTTACTTAAGTATACTTAATAAAATAAACTTGAAGTATACTACGTTTTCGTAAGGGTACTCACAGAAGTCAGTGTTTTGTCCTGTAGGTAAAGGAAAAGGAGAAGGCTCGTAAGGAGTACAAGCAAGCCATAGAGAAAGGTCATGGAGCGTACCTGATGGACCAGGATGCACCTGTGAGTTACTGTACCTGATCTGGAGCTGATGTGTGTGTGATAATGTATCAGAAGGTTTCTTCAAGGTCATGTGTTTATGTGAGGCAGGATGTGTTTACTATCAGCGTGGGCAATCTTCCTCCTGGAGCCACAGTTTTGATCAAGGTGACGTTCATCACTGAGCTGGTGGTCAGATCAGGCTCTATAGTCTTCTCACTGTCTGGAAGCGTGGCACCATGGCAACAGAGAGCCGCCCTTAATCAGACAACTCAGGTACGACGCTCTTTTGTCACTGTATGTCAAATCCTGATTGTTAGTGTTCTGACTTACACCTGTGTTGCATTTCAGGCCACTGTTGAAAAGATTGGTGTGACGGAGCTTCAGTCAGAGGGGTGAGGATCTCAAACGCTGGAGAATTCACTAAAAATGCACCTGCTGATCAGTAACAATATAAAAACCAATTATTTAATGTAGCAAACCATGTGTAACATTATTTAACACGTAACCTTTAACCTTCATAACAACAAGCTCTATATACAGTAGCACCTGGTGTACAAGGTTGTTAACGCATTGTTCTGTTTAGTGTATGGTTTTGATAGATATCTCTTTTCAATCTCTTTTGTTCCCTCTCTCTTTCTTCAGGGAGTTTTCTCTTTCTATGTCCATTGAAATGCCTTATGAGATCATCAACTTGAGCTCTTCACACCGCATCAAAACCAAGGTTAGTAACATTGTCTTACTAAAAACTTAAAAAACATGAAGTAGCCTACATTAACAGTATTAGTACAAACATGAAGTATCCTATATTAACAGTATTAGTACAAACATGAAGTAGGCTATATTAACAGTATTAGTACAAACATGAAGTAGGCTATATTAACAGTATTAGTACAAACATGAAGTAGGCTATATTAACAGTATTAGTACAAACATGAAGTAGGCTATATTAACAGTATGAGTGTTTTCTCTGTTCAGAGGACAGACTGTAAGGCAGTGATCAGCACGTTACCGGGACAGACTCTGGGATCTGAAGGGTTACAGGTGTCCTTCAGTCTTTCTAATATACACATGCCCAGGATGTGGGTCGAGAACCATCCGGATAAAGATAGTCAGGTAAAGAAATGATCACTGCATTGGTTATTGCACTCAAAGATCGACACTTTCCATCTTACGCTCCCTGACACAAATGAACTCTGATGCGGATCTGATGCCTGCAGGCCTGCATGCTGGTGTTTTATCCAGACTTTAAGTCAAGCGGGGTGTCCGGCTCGGGAGGTCCGTCCAGTGTGAGCGATGTGGTCATTCTTCTGGACTCCTCCAGGTCGATGCGGGGAGACGCCATGCTGAACGCCCGCAGGATTGCCCTTCAAGTCCTCAAATCTCTGGACCGCTCAATGAAGATCAACATCATCTCTTTCAGCACTGGTTAGTAGAGGTCTTCACGGGTCCACTTAGATCCGAAAACTCAAGATTCAACCCGAGACCCAAGCGGGTTCGGGTCCATAATTTCTATGAGTGCCTCGGTCTGTATCTTTAAAATAAATTAGTTTTTCTCCAATGGACCTGATAAGACCCGTATTATTTTACACAATACCGGATGCAACCTTGTGCGTTCATGTTAAGTTCATTTGAGAAATGCACTAAGGAACATAGCCTATGTTTGTCACCTCGAAATCCATATGAGATAAGCAAAATCCTCTCGTTCATTACACTGCATGTTCATGCAGGGCTTTTCTTTTTTGTATGCAGAAGCTCTTCACCAGAGATGAGGTAAATAACGTTGTTAAATCCACAATTTATATCGATTTGGTTCTTATCAAGCTATTACGTTTTTCTAATCCGGTCACAATTGAAAGTCAAACTCAGAAATACCATGTATCCATCAGACAGGCAGAAGTATAAAGTAATAATAAATAAGTAAATGAATGTAATGGAGCAGCGGCTAAATCAGTCAGCAGGACAGTGAGATTTTTATCCTGACCGCGGGGTTGCATGCTGTGCACACATCAATGGTGTTTACATTCAGGTTTGAAAATAAATGCCGTCGGACTCAGGTCTACTTTCATTGGGTCTGTCTCGGGTCGGGTCTTTCTTAAAAAAATAAATAATTTATGCACGTTAGGTCCGGGTTTTAGGACCCGAGAAGATCTCTACTGGTTAGTGCTCACTGAAACGGTCTGATATTGTCTGATATCTAGTGGACATATTAATTTCCCTATTATTTTTGTGAAGCATTATGGGTAAATGTGTGCATTC
>CM050425.1:29007999-29274318 GCA_027564155.1 Gymnocypris eckloni scoliostomus
TCCAGTATTCGCCGGATTTTACCTCCTTCTGCTAAAGCCATGATGTCCAGAACTCGTCCCGCTCCCCCACCCCCGCCGCTTTCCTCCTATGAGCCTCCTTCCTCTGATCTTCTTAGTTTTGAATCACCGGATTGCATAGAAGACCGCCTTGATTGTCTTACACAAATGTCTCCAATATGTTTCCCCATGAGTCCAATCGTTTCCTCTGAAGAGTTTGCGTCTGGGTTTTACTCCTCAAATCTTCCTGTCTGTGCAGATCCTCCTCCTCTTCCTCATCGTCGTCTCGCATTTCATCGTGCCATGTCCATGACTCCAAGCCCTGCTCTCCCTCCTGCTATTTCTCACAGGGTGGGTGCACCTGTTTCCAGTAGGAGAATGGCTGGTGACTTTGCCTTTGCTGAATCTGCAGTGTCTCCACAACCCTCTCCCGCGTCTGGTGGCTTTGCTGAACCTGCAGTGTCTCCACAACCCTCTCCCGCTGCGTCTGGTGGCTTTGCCTTTGCTGAACATGCAGTGTCTCCACAACCCTCTCCCGCTGCGTCTGGTGGCTTTGCCTTTGCTAAACATGCAGTGTCTCCACAACCCTCTCCCGCTGCGTCTGGTGGCTTTGCCTTTGCTAAACATGCAGTGTCTCCACAACCTCTCTTCTGGTTCTTGGCTTTGCCTTTGCTGAACATGCAGTGTCTCCTTAAACCCCTCTCCCGTCTGGTGGCTTTGCCTTTGCTGAACATGCAGTGTCTCCACAACCCTCTCCCCGCTTACGTCTGGTGGCTTTGCCTTTGCTGAACATGCAGTGTCTCCACAACCCTCTCCCGCTGCGTCTGGTGGCTTTGCCTTTGCTGAACATGCAGTGTCTCCACAACCCTCTCCCGCGCTCTGTGCAAATGGTCTTGCCTTTGCTGAACATGCAGTGTCTCCACAACCCTCTCCCTGCCTGGTGGTGGTCTTTGCTGAACATGCAGTGTCTCCACAACCCTCTCCCGCTGCGTCTGGTGGCTTTGCCTTTGCTAAACATGCAGTGTCTCCACAACCCTCTCCCGCTGCGTCTGGTGGCTTTGGTGGTTCCCTCAGAAGTAGGAATGAGCGTTTGGCTTCTGGTTCTTCAGCCCTTGTATCACGGCGAGTGAAAGGGAAACAACGACTCCTCCGAGGAGTGGATAAACCAGACACAGTGGCCTGGAATGAGCTGTTTGAACTTCAACATGAGGTGTTTACACATGATTTAATACAGTAGATGATATAGAGTATGTAAATGTGTGGGGAATATGAACATATGCGATGTGTTTGGATATAGGATGGATTCTGGGAGTGCACTGACGGGCTGAGCAGGTTCCTCAACCTGGACATTGATTTTTTTGCAAATGTCTTCCTTCAAGACAAAGGCATCCGTTCCTTAGGTAAGAATATTTATTTAAATGCCTGTTGCTGGTCTTTTACATATTGCAAGAACAGCCCATTTAGACAGCTGTTCATATGTGCATTTAGGTGCTATATCTACCTTGTGAACACAACTGTTTCCAGACAGACTTAGAAAAACACTCGTGTGTCTTTACTGTGTAGCACCAGCCAATTATTATAGATGGGTCAATATCACCATAGAGTGCCTTTCAACCCGCAAAATACTCAAAAAATGTGGTTTTAATTTCCCATTCACTTTATGTCATATGATAAATAATAATACTCCATTCAGACCGATCATATCATAATTATCTGAGCTCCCACACGTTTTTAAAATATAATTATGGGCTGTTATATGAAGCATAAACCATGAGATATGTCCACACTGTCATAGACATATATATATATTACTGTTAAATACGTTTTAATTGCAAAATGAAGATGCAATTGGTCTTGTATCAGACTTTACTTCACAGATCAGTGTGCACTTAATGCTCATTAGAACGGCTGTAACTGTTATCTGAGGTAGCAAGTGCATCATATTATATGCTTTCATCAACTTGTACAGGTTATATAATGTTTCTTGTAGCTATATGGGCGCTTAGTTCATATCAACAATCGATTATTTATTTACCCTTTCCTTGCAAAAAAGCGGAGATCTGTTTCCTCCAGGCTGTGCGTGACACGTCAATCTGAATGGAGGCGGAGTTACGAGGTTTCGCGGATTTAAAATAATAACAAATTATAATAGAGATATGAGGTTTGTATGATTTTTCACGGCACACGTGACTGGGCTAGGACATGGCAACTCTCATACACTGCATCACTTGCAGTCTCATTCAACGAAACGTAATATTCTCTCTGAGTTTCCATGTTCCCTTATGAAAATTTGCCACGGTTTTAATACGAATAAAACTAACAAACTGTGCTTCTTGTAGCCATGGCAACCGCATATTAACCATGGTTTTGTTACTATAAATAATAATTTACAAAGAAGTATTACGATTTTTCTGGTTATGAAAACAGACCTAAGCCAACAGTAGCCTTTCAAATGACTTAAAATGCATTATATATAAACAATGAGACAATAATGATTGGTTAATTAATAATATGGTTTCGTTGAATAACAGTTCAAATACATAATTTAATACAAAATTAACCATTTATGTGCATTACCATGTTATTATAAATGCCTGCAAAGGGAGCCAAAGACCTGGTAATTTCTGCTGTTATACTTACATGATGATTATATCCTTTATTAATATTGACCAAACATTTTATTTAAATATCCACTTTATCTTTCATTTCTTGCCACCTTTTTGCTGCAGCTGACACAGCCTCTATAATTTATTCAACAAAAAACATGTGAACATCACAACCCTTACAAAAATGAACTGCTTAATTTAATTTTTGCGTGATTTCTGAATGCTTGAGATTATAAAATCAATCAGACAACTGTATTAATAAAATAATAGCCATAGGTAAGTGTTTAGAGCTACAATTGTAATTTGTAAATAATACAATTTAATTACAATTTATTTATTTACTTTAATATTTTATTAAAGTTATATTTTGACCCCTATAGTAGTTGTTTTTAACTTCCATAATATTTGGGTGAGGGTGCACAACAACACAATCCTGCTTCGGGCACCGTTTGGCCCTGATAATCACTTCTGGCATATCGTATGCTGACAGCGTGGACATGTTAAGATTTGGCAAAGCAAGTAAGCAAACGCCAAAGAAAATGTGTCAATTGAAAAGTCACCAACTTACTCACATCAGCCGTTGAATTCCCGCCACTGAAGAGACTAAAAAACATCTGTTGTCCTGATGTCAGTAAAGGGGATGGCCTTTTCTTAAAGGGGCGGCTTCCCCAACACGACAGGGTGCGCAACCATTCAAGGGACATGGACTAACTCTCCTTTTTTATAAAAAAAATTATATATATATATATATATAGTTTGTATTACCAAATGATCAATACACTCAAATTGAGTAATCTCTTATTTAACAACATATTAATAGGATATTTTTATTTATTTTATGATTTTACAATATTCTACTATCATTCAAATTTAATGAGCTGTGCATGGGACATAATAACACACATCGTCTTACACAAAACTAAAACAAATCTAGAAAATGTATCTAAAAAGCCAAGTTATGCTTTTGTTATGGATATAAAAATGTATCCTAATATAGCACAGCCTTTCATAGTCCTTTTTATGTTAAGTTATCATGGCAAATGATATGTTACAGGACACCAAAATGCACCCTACAGTGATATTGACTGGTAGAATGAGAAAGTGCTTTCCAGTTTAAAGTGCAATATGCGTCAGGCTGAATCTGAATGTAGTTTTTCAGACAGCGTTTGTGAGTCCGAATCACGCATGTTTTGTGTGTCAGGTGTGAAGGCTCATGCTGAAGTTCTGCGGCTGGTGGCGACTCTGCTGGTGCTGCAGCTGATCCGGGTGAAGAAGCTGGACGAGGGACGGCTGCTCGAGTCTCTTCTCCGATTAAAAGAGTCCCAGGAGCCCAGGTACCAGCACGGTGTACCCTTACGAAAGTGTATTCAAGTGTGTACTTCTCAGAAATATACTTAACATGACATTTAAGTAACTTGACTTATACTAAGAACAAGTCTAAATATGTTTGAGCGTGTGCTCCTGGAATCCGTGTTGTCATTATTATACGGTACGAGGCGCTAGAACACATCTTCTGTACAGAATTAACCCAAAAACACAAGTGAAGAAGAAACCGAAACAACAGATGCTTCACGTGTAATCTAACATGATCATAAAACAGCATCATAACTGTAACGTTATGAATAAAATATCACAGATGAAGAGGTAATAATGACTGTCAAGCTTCAGGTGTTGATCGACTCCATCTATGTTTTGATTATCTTTCTGAATCAATTCATAATCTTTCAGCTTTTGTTCAAAATTGTATTTGTTTATTTTGTATTATTTTTTAAACTTACCCACGTTCAAATGTTTATTAAAAAAAATGCATGAATCTAGAATAAAATGTGTTTGATTACAAGCAGATTCTCTGTTCTTTCCTTCAGCGTTTTGTATGTTCAGATATTCATATTACAAAATATATACAAATTAATTCCTAATTAGGGATATTGTCGTACGCTTAAAGTATGATGTAAAGTTCACTTAAAGAAAATGCACAAGTATACTCGTGGTATAATACTACTAAACTAGTAGACTATACTTCAAAGTGTACTAAAACTGTTACTACGAGTATTTAATGACCAAACTATCAGTATATCTATAAGTTCACTTTTAGTATAGTAGCAGTACAAGGTAAAAACATTGATGTAAACTAGTTGTGTACTCAAAGTTTACTACTGTTATACTTAAACGTATACTTTTATATACTAGAAAGTGGGTCAATTTAGTCCCAAGGAGTATTGAAATAGTACACTTATAGTACACTGATATTTGTATACTTACTACATAAAGTAGACTTACAAATATACTTGAACTTTACTCAAGTATACTTAATAAAATGTCCTATTTTTGGTGAGGGTAGTGATCATGCTCTTCTCCATTCAGACCGCTGTACTGGGAGGCAGTGAAGAGGGCCGTGGACTGGGCCCTCCGGACAGACAGACAGTATCCGTGTGTGTGCAGCAGGCTGGAGATCGGCTGGGATTGGGAATCATCTACACGTCAACTACTGGGCTGTGATTGTCCACACCCACACTCCCCACTCAAACCTGTGCTGGAGAGACGGATGAATGTATCAGTCATGTAGAAACTGGAGCTGCTGCTTACTTGCATAATATTTCAAAAAATATATTTAAAGTACCCTCAAAACTGTATTAAAATAGGGTTTAGACATTTTTTCTGAATGCGTCCTGTTCAGGATTTCTATATTGCTTTGATTCAAAGTACCTCGAGAGCATTTCAAAAACACAAGGAACCGATGTCACACCAATCGGTCTGCACACGCAAACAAAGCCAAATCTAGATATTTCAGGCAAATATAGAAATCCTGGCCAGGATGCTTTCGGAAAAAATGTCCAAATTGTATTATATCAGAAAGGAAATATTTTTAAAAAGTGGCCTTTTCTTGATAGCCCCAAAACAAACATTACTAGTCATTTTTTCAATCACTTGTCACTGATTTTAGTGAATGTATGAACTCATTTCTTCTCAAGTTCACACAGATGTCCTAGCAGAGCAACAAACAGCTGTAGTTCATCACATTAACTGTTTATGATGTTGTTTTATCATTTAAAGCATACAATTACATTTGTTTTGTTATGTAAACAATATTACATATAAACAATATTAAACATGTTTTGTTGTGTGTATGTGCTGTCTTAATTAAACAAATAAAGTATCAAGTATACATTAGCATCTCAAGGACAAACACAGTCACGGTCTTTTGTGTAATCATACACACACACACACACACACTGCTGCTTCAAACTAGATATGTTAATACACTTTCTTTGGAAAAACTAATCGTAAATAATGGGATGATTATTAGAAGAAAGAATCAATATATCTGTTCTATGAAACAACATAACATGAACACAATATAATAACATAACGCAGAGACTGCAATTACAGTCAGCTCATTGTTTCAATTTAAGATTTAATTCAAATAAACGTCAAATAATGTGATTTCTTTCTTTTCATTAACAGCTTGTAAATAGCATGAGAACTCAATAAGAATAAACTCAAGTTAGTAATGCAGTGTGAAACTCATTGTTACAGTGTGAATTACACATCAAGTCAAGTCACTATTATTTGTAGTGCTTTTAACAATGCAAATTGTGTCAAAGCAGCTTTACATCAGCTTGATATAAAGCTGGAATAAGAAAGAAACAGACTAATATTAGCATAGATGCCAATCTTATAACAATGTGACAAGTACATCAGGTGTTTTGGGAATAAATAGTACACTGTATTTAATAAATAATTAATTAAAATAAGATAAGATAAACTTTATTGTCCTGAAGGAAATGTGTGTTGGACACATACAATACGATATCTGCTGTTTTACACAAATAACATACTATGTACATATAATACATACAGCGACCCCTCTCTGCCCTCCCACAATATAAACTGCACCCTACCTATTGTGCAACACACCTTTAATCATCATGTTTCTATGGGAAAAATCAATAATTATAATTGTTGACCTCTAGGTAACTTATCAGTCAATGCTTTAATGGACAGTGGGACAAACGGGTTCTTAAAAGGGTTAAGCCTGCACTTATGAGCTCTGAAGCGTCTTCCCGAGGGAAGAAGTTGGTACTCAGAGTGAAGGACACGAGTGGGGTCTGAAATTATTTGTTGAGCCTGTCTAGTAACTGTTTCTTCAAAAAGAGCCTGAAGTGTGGGATGCTGCTTAACTCCTGTAATTTTCATGTCTCTCTGTGTTAGCCGTGTAATCTGGGCTTTCAAGTGTACACTAAGATTGCCAAACCAGGCTGAGATGCCGTATCTCTCGATTACAGCACGATAAAAGAGAAGAAACACTTCCTGGTTAACACCAAAGACCCTCAACCTACGAAGAAAACACAATCGCTGTTGGACCCTAAGGCAGACATTTTGAACCTGAACACACCATGTGTTCAAAAATATTGAGTCTCTCCCTCGTCAGACGATAGTCTTCTTTTGTATCCCCTCCATCAAAAAACCTCTCAAGAACAGGGACATGGGGATTGAGCCTGCAATACTTGATGTCTGTCTGTATGAAACAACATAATACACATTATATGTACAACTACATATTGTGTTTAATCATGTATATATAATATAGTTTTTCAGTTCATTCTTGATGTTCAATATTGTGTTTAATCATGTATATATAAGATATACTGCTTTACATTAGTTTTTATGTTCAGTATTGTGTTTAATCATGTATATATAATATAGTTTTTCAGTTCATGTAATATTTATTTTTGTTCAGTTCATTTTTGTTTTTTTGTTTAATCATGTATTCAAAATATCTTAAATTGTGAATCATGTTTAAATTATATATTCAGTATGTAATTCATTTTAAAACATTGTGTTTAATCATGTATAATAATAACATTATATATAATGTATGTAGTAATATGTGTAGTAAGATAAATTTAGTTGTATTAATATAGCCTCAATGCCCTACAACCAAAGGCTTTATATATATATGAACGTATATTAAATCTAGTATATAATATAATATATATATAGTATATATAGAACTATGCTACAACTTCAACTATGCCTCAACTCTCCACCGGTAAAAACGGCTAAACTTTGTTCTTAATATCCCCCTCCTTTTTTATCTAACAGATGTCTGTTGTACGTACCCTGTAGCTCCTCAAACATTGAATAAAATAAAACAAGTTAAAAAATTTTTCAAATTACTTTCCAAATTTAGAAATAAGTTTCCCAATTAATGTTTCCTTAAGTGTGAGAGCTCAACTACACTATGTGTTGGCATAACAACATGATACTTCCTGTTTTATTTTCCGCCTGTCCCACAAAGACCACCACGTTTGATTCTAGGGTTGAGGACACTCCGTATACGCATCCTAGAGAGGATGCAACCTCAGGAGGGCGCAGAAGTCAGCCGAGCAGAGAGGTCTTGATCCGCTGAAAAGCTTGTCAATGGCGAAAGCTTATTTTGGATTAATTGTAGATGTTTTAATAAATTGACTGGAAGACCTGCCAAGAGATCATTGCAATAGTCAAGTCTGGACAGAACAAGAGCTTGAACAAAGAGTTGTGCTGCATGTTCTGAAAGAAAGGGCCTAATCTTCCTAATATTATATAAAGCAAATCTGCAGGACCGGGCAGTTTTAGCAGTGTGATCTGATAAATTTAGCTTATCATAACTCAAAGGTTTCTGGCTGTTTTTGAAGGAGTTATGGTTGATGAGCCTAACTAGAAGGTGAAATTGTGATGAAGAGATGGGTTTGCTGAAACCACGAGCAGTTCTGTCTTAGTTAGGTTGAGTTTAAGGCGATGGTCCTTCATCCAGCAAGACGTCTGTTAGACATGCTGAGATACAAGCAGCTATCATCAGATCATCAGGATGAATGAGAGGTAGAGTTGAGTGTCATCAGCATAGCAGTGATATGAAAGCCATGTTTCTGAATGACAGAACCTAGTGATGCCATGTAGACATGGTTTTAAACTATGAATAGCAGAACCTGGTTTGCACTAGAGTTGAGTGTCATCAGCATAGCAGTGATATGAAAAGCCATGTTTCTGAATGACAGAACATAGTGATGCCATGTAGACATGGTTTTAAACTATGAATAGCAGAACCTGGTTTGCACTGTAAAAATGATGTTAAGTACTACTACATTATTGAATCAAGGAAACAAAATACGTGGGAATCGAGGACAGAAAAAAAACAAAAAAAACAAGAAATACCAGACACTGTCATGTCAACAAGTTCTCAGTCAGAGCTTACCCTTTCATTGTGTGCCAAAACATTTTGGCTTTGTTTTTGAGCCAACAAGGTGAAAATATGAGGAACAAAATCAAAATGGAACTGCTTTCTGTAAGTAGTGCTTTACAGACAGATTAATAGTGTTTGTACTGTATGCTTGTTCCGCTTGATACAAATATACAAGGGAAATAATTAATTTGTCAAATAAATCATATAATTTCATGTCTGCTTTTTACAATTCACCAGTGAAATTACTGGTCATATAATATATAAGTATACTAGAAAGTGTGTATCTTAGATCAGCTACCCACATAACAGTGTAAAAAGATTTAGCAAATGCAACAAAATCCATGTGAAAATCAGTTACAACAGCATAGAATAAAAATGTATAAATAAAATGAAATTATTTAAATATCAACTACACATAGAAACACAAACCCTCAAATGTATATTTTAAAAATAATTAAGCACTCGATTAGAAACTATATCTGCATGACTGTATTCCTTTACTATGCTTCATGTTGGCATTGTTGGCATTTCTTCCTCATTTTATGAAAGCAACTGTTGTTTACTATATCTTTTAACAAAGAGAGTCTAAGACAAATTAAAAAGGACATTGAACAAACATAACCCCACTGAAAAAGTCCCTAGATTTCCCCTAAAGGCTCGGCTCTATGCCATAAGGTGAAATTAAGAGTTCAGTTCACATTCTGGTAAGCTGTTATTTATACAATTTACTAGCAGTTCTAGTTCTTCAATCAGTTCACTCATGAAGGAAATATACTTTTTAATAGATAAGCAATTTTTTAGGAGATTATGGTATGCAAACATTTACTACTTCCCACCCATTTTGGGTATACATTCACACTTAAACCTTGGTTATTTATTATTGTTAGTAAATTCAGTTTTCACTAATGCCACCCACCACTCCTCAGACAATTGACCCAGCATATTACTTATACTTTACACTATCTGGCACTAAAGATGCTACTTTCTTTATATATATATATGAAGAAAATAATATCTGCCGTACTGATTGCTGGATAAGCGTACTGACTACTGAGGCGCCAAGTACGAGTAAGTGATTTGCCTAATACAATTGTTCTGTCTTTTAGAGTACAGTTCTGCTAGTTGTGTGAAGTTATTCGTTTACTGCTTATTTTATCTGAAACGTTTGTGCTAATTTCCCATGTGGTTTGCTGTTGGCTGTAATTAGAAAGTACAAAAAGACTGTTTTTCCAACTGTTAAATAGCGATTAAGCGCTGGCAAACCGACCGCACTTAGTTTCGATTTGAGCCATTCGCGTGCTTCAGGCTTTGCTGTGAGAATTAAATTAGAAAGGCGCTCAACTGGACTAGCTGTTTGATGGTGCGGAAGCGTTCAGCCTCCTCGTGTGAAGACCGACGAGTGTAAAGACCTGCGACTTCTTCCTGCGCTACTTCCACCAAGCAACAACACCGCAACGCACTTACCTATTTTTAACTCTTACGTTTTTGATATCCTCTTTCCCCTTCTATCCTCTTCTCCCCACCTCTATCATGTGTTTCCAACACATTCCAGTTGTCTCACAACAACGCTCTTACATCAAACACAGACAGCAACGCAATCTTGCTCACCTGTTTTCTATCTGACCCTATGACCCCTGCTGCACTCTCTAACAACTTCTCCTTCTCTCACACCCCCATCATGTTAGGAAAGGTGGAGGTACTGGTCTTCTCATTTCAATTGGAAATACTCAACTTATACTCCCGTCTGCAATAATGATTCATTGGAATATCATGCTATTACTGTAACGGCTTTGGTAAAACTCCACGTTGTAGTCATTTATTGCCCTCCTGGGCCATTGGGCAACTACCTAGAAGAGCTGGATGGCCGGTTGTCTTCATTCCTCAAGGATGGCAGTCCATTTATAGTCTTTGTTGACTTCAATATTCATTTGGACAGGCCTTATGCTGCAAATTTCCATTCACTCCTAGCATCATTTGACTTAAAACGCCTTACCACCACAAGCACTCACAAATCTGGCAGCCAGCTAGAACTTAATTTACACACGCAATTGTGTTGCAGACAACGTTTTGGTAAAGCCCCTACATACCTCTGACCTCTTACACACACGACTGCTTCGTTATTTTGCACTCCAACTCTACAACATGATTTTACCATCCAGATAGATTCATCAACAATGACCTCATCAAGCTCAGTCAGAAATCTTGTAATTTTCGATGACCAGCTCACTTTCAAAGAGCACATTGCAAAAAACTGCTCGATCCTGCAGATTTGCATTGCACAACTTTAGAAAGATCCGGCCCTTCCTTACACAGCACGCTGCACAACTTCTTGTCCAGGCCCTTGTCATTTCTAGACTGGACTACTGCAATGCTCTTCTAGCTGGACTTCCATCATGCACAATCAAACCTCTACAAATGATTCAGAATGCAGCGGCACGACTGGTCTTCAACGAGCCCAAGAGAGCCCATGTCACATCTCTCTTTATCTCCTTGCACTGGCTCCCGGTTGCAGCTGGTTCCCATCAAGTTCAAGATGGTGTCATATAGAACAACCACAGGCTCAGCACCCTCCTACTTCCACTCACTGATGACAATCTACATCCCCTTCAGAAGTCTGAGTTCTGCGTGTGAGCGACACCTCGTGGTACCATCACAGAGAGGCTCAAAATCACGCTCCAGAACGTTTTCATTCACCGTTCCTGGCAGCTGGAATGAACTTCCCACCCCCATCCGGAATGCTGGGTCCCTGACAATTTTCAAGCGACACCTGAAAACTAATCTAATCTACACCTGAAAACTAAACCAATCTCTTCCGTCTTCATAAAAAAAACACACCTTTGCTCTCTTCCCTTAACCTCTCTCTGTCTAGCTAGTTTTGCTGTGAACAATGCCTGAAATGTTGCATGACAAGTACTTCCTGTGACTGTTTGCCTCTTTATAATGTATCGCTTATTGTATTCCTCAAATGTAAGTCACTTTGGATAAAAGCATCTGCTAATTTAATAAATGTAAATGTAAATCTGCCATGTTACTGTGATTTTGTGGAACTATGGGTTAAGAGGCCATGTATTCATTAAAATATACTTGCAAGTTGCATGCAGTTTTTATTTTTTATCTGTTAACTGTAATAAATTAAAGTCCTATAATAAGTTATATTATTATTATTATTATCATCAATTGATAGACCTAGTATTTATCCTTTAACATTTAAAGATACCCAAAGCAGATAGTGAACATCTCCCGTGAGAATAGATTTATTTTGAAATAGCATTTGAGGAAACACTCATACAGAAACACTTTCCCTATCAGACACCCGGCTGTTCGGTTCATTGTGAGGTATGTTCTTACAATGTCAGATGTTTATATGTTAGCATTATTTACAATTTATCCAGATAAGTGAGTAAGCTTTTGTTTGTTTATTGGAATCTTGAAATTAATAATAGGTTATATATATATAAACATATGAAAGATTAATGTATTGGAGCTCACATTGGTAGATTGGAATGCCAAGGTATTGCATTTGATTGTCAAGAAATATACATGCTGATCAAATGTATACCTTAAACTTTCTGTTACTTAAAATAATAACATATTTTCATTCAAAAAATATAAATGGGCTGACTTTATGTGAACTCGCTTCTCTGCTGTGCTACTCAAAAGACAAACATTTTTAAAACACTGCATTGATTCTAACATTCTGGAAGATCTGAATTCTGATGTTCTTAAAAATGGCCATTGTTCATTCCCAAGCATTTACTTTGTTAAAATAGATTAGCAGTGTTAAATGTGTTCAAATTACACTAAGCTTTAAGTGTTAAGCTTTTAAATGTAATTAAAATACATTTACTGGAATGCAAGCCACATGTAAGACAAACAAAAACATGACTTTGGTCATAAATACACTGCTATATGTACGTATTTCTCTGAGCAGGGTCCTCAAATACGCAGATCTGTTCTGGTCTTAATTTCACTTCTCTATAATTTAAGGAAGTGATTTTGATGCAGCTGAGCAGAGGGACTGTGACTGACATTAGACACATTTGCATCCACTTAGTCATTTGATATGAACTTCTGACAGCAATGCCAAGATCATGGGTTGAGGGAATTTAGAGGGAACACACATAATATATTATTGAAAGCGGTGTCAGTTCAAATCATCTGAATGAATGAATGAATGAATGGAAAAGAGGAGTTAGGATACAGATATAGCATACCGTGTAAATATCACATTATGTCACAAGCTGAAACACACATACATCTTGTATGTAAAATATTTTGTTTTACACAACAGGAGAGATGCAGCTGCAATTTCTTTTCCTGATGATACTGACACACACATATGCAGATTATCCTGCATTAAAAGCTGTTCTGTCAGAAAAGGGTCTCAGAGATGGTAAGTTTTTCACAAGCTCATGAAATTCACTGCAATGATTAAATCTTTTTTTTGATTTACATCATATATACACTAACCCAGGGAGCAACCAGTGTTGGCCCAGATCTGGCCCACATGGATTTCACAGTGTGTTTGCTACTATGACCCATGTTTAAATGCAACCGAGATGGCGTTGACAACACAATACGGGCAGGAGGGATGCCCTCTGAGCCTGTCCGAGGTGGCAGCGGACTTGAGCGCGGAGGCAGCAGCTCCAGATGGAGGGTTAAGCAGGAAGACAGGGACCCCATAGATTGAAGTGAATCTCAGAAGTCACACCAGTCTAGCCCGCCCAGGAAGGGATTCAGAACCAGAGACTTGACATGTGAGTGTGGCGATCTGCTTTCAGGTAGCAGGGTCAGAGAGGCCAAAATCTGGGTAAAGGGTAGGATAAAACACGATAAACAAGACGAGACTCAAGACAACATACAAGACAGATAAATGTAAACAGAGAACACAAGCTAAAACAATAAATAACCCAAAATAGCTAAAGTAAATAATCAAAGAGTAAAAAAAAAAGGCAAGATCCAAAAATAAACTTGAACGGCAAAAACAAGGTTAAATGAATATCTAAATCAGACAAACTAGATTTGAATGCACATAAATCATAACAAGTAGTGATGTGACGTCACATATAGGCTTTGAATTGTATCAAAAAAATAAACATCTTACATTGAAGCACTGTATCGGATCTTGATTCGTTGCCAAAAGCACGTTAACTGTAATAAATTAAATTCCTATAATAAGTTTTATTATTATTATTATTATTATTATCATCAATTGATAGACCTAGTATTTATCCTTTAACATTTAAAGATACCCAAAGCAGATAGTGAACAGCCCTCCCCCGTGAGAATGGAGTTCTTTTGAAATAGCATTTGAGGAAACACTCATACAGAAACACTTTCCCTATCAGACACCCGGCTGTTCGGTTCATTGTGAGGTATGTTCTTACAATGTCAGATGTTTATATGTTAGCATTATTTACAATTTATCCAGATAAGTGAGTAAGCTTTTGTTTGTTTATTGGAATCTTGAAATTAATAATAGGTTATATATATATAAACATATGAAAGATTAATGTATTGGAGCTCACATTGGTAGATTGAAATGCCAAGGTATTGCATTTGATTGTCAAGAAATATACATGCTGATCAAATGTATACCTTAAAATTTATATTACTTAATATAATAGCATATTTTCAATCAACAAATATAAATGGGCTGACTTTATCTGAACTCGCTTCTCTGCTGTGCTACTCAAAAGACAAACATTTTTAAAACACTGCATTGATTCTAACATTCTGGAAGATCTAGATTAGATTAGCAGTGTTAAATGTGTTAAAATTACACTAAGCTTTAAGTGTTAAGCTTTTAAATGTAATTAAAATACATTTACTGGAATGCAAGCCACATGTAAGACAAACTAAAACATGACTTTGGTCATAAATACACTGCTATATGTACGTATTTGTCTGAGCAGGGTCCTCAAATAAGCAGATCTGTTCTGGTCTTAATTTCACTTCTCTATAATTTAAGGAAGTGATTTTGATGCAGCTGAGCAGAGGGACTGTGACTGACATTAGACACATTTGCATCCACTTAGTTGATATGAACTTCTGACAGCAATGCCAAGGTCATGGGCTGCATTTAGAGGGAACACACATAATATATTATTGAAAGCAGTGTCAGTTCAAATCATCTGAATGAATGAATGAATGGAAAAGAGGAGTTAGGATGCAGACAATGTATACCGTGTAAATATCAAATTATGTCACAAGCTGAAACACACATAAATATTGTATGTACAATATTTTGTTTTACACAACAGGAGAGATGCAGCTGCAATTTCTTTTCCTGATGATACTGACACACACATATGCAGATTATCCTGCATTAAAAGCTGTTCTGTCAGAAAAGGGTCTCAGCGATGGTAAGTTTTTCACAAGCTCATGAAATTCACTGCAATGATTAAATCTTTTTTTTGATTTACATCATATATACACTAACCCAGGGAGCAACCAGTGTTGGCCCAGATCTGGCCCACATGGATTTCACAGTGTGTTTGCTACTATGACCCATGTTTAAATGCAACCGAGATGGCGTTGACAACACAATACGGGCAGGAGGGATGCCCCCTGAGCCTGTCCGAGGTGGCAGCGGACTTGAGCGCGGAGGCAGCAGCTCCAGAGGAAGGGTTAGGCAGGAAGACAGGGACCCCATAGATTGAAGTGAATCTCAGAAGTCACACCAGTCTAGCCGCCAGGAAGGGATTCACAGAACCAGAGACTTGACATGTGAGTGTGGCGATCTGCTTTCAGGTAGCAGGGGTCAGAGGCCAGGGAATCTGGGTAAAGGGTAGGATAAAACACGATAAACAAGACGAGACTCAAGACAACATACAAGACAGATAAATGTAAACAGAGAACACAAGCTAAAACAATAAATAACCCAAAATAGCTAAAGTAAATAATCAAAGAGTAAAAACAAAAAGCCAAGATCCACAAAATAAACTTGAACTGCAAAAACAAGGTTAAATGAATATCTAAATCAAAAAAGAGAAAACTAGATTTGAATGCACATAAATCAAAACAAGTAGTGATGTGACGTTCGACACCGAGGCTTCGAAGCTTGTATCAAAAAATTAATCATCTCACATTGAAGCACTGTATCGGATCTTGATTCGTTTTGCCAAAAGCACGTGATCTATGACGTCTGAAAACCACGTGACTGCTTCAGTATCTGCTTCAAACGAAGCGAATCTCAGCGGCGTTCCTTTACATTATATTACATATTTTGTCAGTATGGGTGTTCCTTGGGAATTTTAAACCACAACCTTTGGCGCTACTAACACAATGCTCTACCACTAAGCCACAGGAATGGTGGTAGTAGAACCAGATGTGAAACCAGCAGCTGTAATGAATCACAGCAATTTGGAAGGTTTTGATCATTTTTAAGACCACAAGATGGCCACAGTATGAACCTTTTAATGAAAGTAATGAAACTTTTCCCGATACAACTGGGTTGAAAGCTTCATTGGTTCAGAACGTTTCACCATCACTAAAAACAAGAACTAGACAGAACTAAAGAAAACAACAAAAAAAGGAAACAAGGATATAAAATAACTAAATAAGAGATCCAAAAATAACTTGAGCAAGATCAAAATAGCTAGTGCAAGTATAAACGCAGGACCAAGAAACAGGTAAACACCAAAACAAACCAGCAAAGACACAAGGAAAGGAACACAATATAAAGCAGCAGAGCACATGAGGATCAGGTGAACACAATCAAACAAATGAGGGCTAGACAAGGACTTAACAAGGGGCGTGACCAGGGGAAACAAGGAGGTGGGACAAGAGGAGCACATGGAAAACACAAAATGAGACAGAGCCATGTGCTGAGACACAAAACAAACAAAGAAACATTGAACAGGAACATGATAGACAAGACTGTCAGGGCTGGATCCTGACAGATACATAATAAACATAACATGAAAATGATCAGATATAAGAGATTCAACAACTCTAACATCAGTAATTGACAAACCAAAGGACAATACTAAATATAATACATGGCAACAGGTAGTCCAGCTCTTCCAGGATGGCACATCCATACGTGACGTCGCGAGGAGGTTTGTTGTGTTTTACGTTCAATGAGGAGATACTGGGAGATGGGCTGTTCTGCTACGTTGTGCAAGGAGTAACAGTAGGAGTAATGTCAGAGCACTCCAAAATTACCTCCACGTCACTGGTGTGTGCGATTCTGACCAAACTGTTAGAAACTCAATGAGGGTGGAATGAGGGCCTGAAATCCTCTAGTTTGCTCACAGCCCAGCACCATGAGGCTCAGTTGGCATTTGTCAGAGAATGCTAGAATTGGCAGGTTCACCACTGGAACATTTCTTATTGCCTGTAATTAATTACCCTTTTAAAAGACTTGACAACTTGTGTATATTTTATGATGTGTTGATGTAGATGTTTATGTTTGTATGTGTTCAGTGTCTCAAATGATGGCTGTTTGGATACAAAGCAAACTGAAGAGTACCGAAATCCCAGAAGTCCGGGGTGGGGTGGACATTGGCATCGGCACTGTAGACTATGTCATCTCAAAGTCAGTACACATTACACTGACAAACAATTAAACTAATTGAGCAAATGCAGCACATGTGATGAACAGATGTTCAATCATACAATAAACAAACAATGAACATGTTTGTTGTTTTTGTTGTTTTTAGCATGTATGTTGGGCAGTGCAGCATGTCAGGCCCATCATTGGAGTTTGTAAAGGGAACAGGTGTATCGGTGGATGTCAGTCAACTCTCATTAGCCATCACAGGCAGATGGACAACACAGTTTGGTATCATGTAAGTGAACAAGTGAATCATTGGAAGGAGAATACAAACATTTGCAATCATATCAGTTTCACTGTTCAGGTGATCTTGGAAGCAAATAACACAATCTAGCAGTGGTGGACAGTATTCTGTACTTTATGAGTATTGTTATTTTGAGAACATTCCAAAATACTTTTTACTCAACTACATTACTTATAAAAACATGTTATTCCTTGTCATTTTGAACTAGAGAATGTATCGCCCATTCTGAGATGTGATAACTGTGTCTGATTCATGAACAAGCTTATTCTTTTCAATCAACAAGTTAAATTGGTTTGCAAAACTAAAACAACTTCCAGTGAGTGACAGTTCTATGGCCAGAAACACCTTGCAGATGAACAGAGAATTGTCAAACTATTTCAAACTGATGCAGAACAGCATCTCGGAAACCCACTGTCATAAATATACATTTCTGCAGAAGCAAATTGGCACCATCAGCACTGATCCATTGTGTCAACTGCCAGCATTGATGATAATAATAATAATAAATGTATAGACAGAGAGCTGTCATAAAATAAATTATAATACTGACTCTCTTGAATATTTGCTTTTTTGTCATTGTTAATAAAATAAAAGAAGGCCCTATGGTGATGATGCTGTAGAACTTCAGAGTGTATTGAACATCGATGCTTTAAAGCAACACACAAAATTCCAGAAGACGCTCCAAATTCACAGTCCAGAAGCATCTGGGCCATAAAACTAGAAATCCTGTCGAGGATGAGGATGTGCGGAGATGGATAATATTAATTATCCCTTAGGATACTGCATTTGTAATTGATCCTGTAAAATAAGGATTAACAACCAAATGGGACCAAACAACTTAGTTAAATTTTATTTTAAGGTGTACTTGTTGCAGTGTAATTATACATTTAAGTACTGAGTGGTAATATTAATTAACTACATGTACTTATTATATGGTTCGTGTTTGGATTAGGGTTTGGTTTAGGGTTATTTGCATGTAATTGTGCATCATTTATTGTTATTATAATAGTAAGTACATGTAACATGAGTAACAAAGACACCTTAACATAAAGTGTTACCAAACTCACTACGTTGCTTCTCATTTGTAATAGACACTGAACTGCATTTTGCGGAATTGCTGGAATCACTCTACACTAAGAAACAAACAGATCTGATTATAATTTTTCTTTGCTAGTTACTTATAGTTTTTCTGAAATGTTATGTTTCTCATGACTATAATCAACAAATTAACCATTATGCTTTCACCATCTGCTATTCATGTCATTATACCTGGAAAGTTAAGAATCATTAAGTATGTTGTGTTTAGTGTCTATGGGCTGGATTTTACATTTTAGAAATGTACATTATATCTAAATAAGATGTGTTAATAAGACATTTGCAGCATGAATAAGTTATGTAGTTCTTTGAATATGTAATAAGATTGTCTTTTGTTCTATGATTGCAGCCATGATGGTGGCTCATTTGATCTGGCCGTGTACAATATCGAAATCAAAACCCTCTTGGAGTTAGGGGATGATGCTGGCCGACTCTCCATCACCACCATTTTATGTAGTGATGAAGTAGGGGGTGTAAACATTCAGTTCCACGGAGGTGCTAGGTAAGACCAGTTTTAAATCAAACTTTGGTTACCAAAACATGAAAGAATATGATTTGATGTGTTTCCTAAAGATACACACAACTATCTGTCATGATTGCAACTAATGAAGCTGTTAATCATAGTCATAGTTGCCGATTTCCCACAGAAAAGTACAAAATATTCCCCATTAATTTTAACAGATCAAAAATTGATTGGGAACATCTATGATTGGTGGATCTCACATTGAGCCATGGCAGATCATAATACAAACAATGAATCATTATAATTTATCTTTGCATTCTGATTAAAATAGGCAGCTTTGTGATTGAAATGAAAACGTCAACACCTCTTGACACCAGCATTTCTTCCATTAGTAGCAGTGCTGCTATTTCTTCACATTATCAGTTGCATTATTTAAGATTTTTTTAAATGATCACCTTACTATTTCCATGGCAACAGGTCATGCTTGCCTATTAATTGTAATGATTTCATTTCCACGGTTATTCAAACAACGAATAAATTATATAGAGAAACCGAAAGAACACAGTATAAAAATCAATAATGTGATTTTGATCACAAAAATTAGTTAAACTGATTTAAGCTGCCTATAGTGTGTGAAGCATGGTTTGTGAGTGGCAGTAATAGTAGGGATATGGAAACACATAGTAAGAGTTGGTCATAAAAACTGACAGAAGTAAAGCAAGGTGTAGAAAAGGGACGAATCAAAAGTGATTCTTGTGTCCCTGAAGTCGCACGGTAGAGTCGATGGTCTTTACACTCTTCAGTCTTCACATGAGGGCTGTCGCAGTATACTAACCTTTCTTATTAATTCAACTGAGCACACTTTACTGAGTATTACAACAATGGGCTAAGCATGCGCATGACACTGACAAGGTATGCGAGTACGAGACCAAACGCAATTTATCAGACTGGAGCAGATGACCACCAGACCTGAGAAGTAGACCACCACGGTGGAGCAGGAGACCCCCAGATTGGAGCAGATGGAGCAGAAGGCCAACACGGGGGAGCAGACTGATCAGTAAACCATGGCAGAGACAGAGATCTAGGGAGAGCAGAGACAGATAACACTGGCAGTGCATTCACAGTCTCAAGGACTGTGGCAGTGAACACAAAAATCATCAATAGATTCGCTGACTCAAACCGGACAGAATGACACTTCAAAGACAGGGTTACTGACTGAAACATGATTCAGACTGGACATGATGAAAGATCATAAACAGGATCACAGACTAGGACTGGTAAGGCAGACGGTTCAACTGACACGCTTGGGGAAACAGAACAAGCATCCAGTTCATGAATAGTCTCTATGGCAGTGACAGAGTTAACATGACATACATATGGGATGCATTGATAGATTCTGGGCTCAAGACAGGCAGGGTTAAGGGTGCAAAAGTGGGTTTTTGAGCTGTGACAGACAGGGCTGAAAGTTCCGTGTTAATTTAATTGAGAGTAGTTGGACAGACAAATCATTTAGCATTGGGTACATTGGCAAAGGCTGATTGGGTTGACAGTTCACAATTAGATGCAGGAGTTGATTTAAAACAGACAGACAGTTCAACATCAGACACAAAAGCTACCTTTGTGCAGGCAGAGAGTAGTACGTTCCTGTGACATGACAGGCTAGAGTATACAGTTCAGTGACAGAAACTGGCAAGACAGACAGTTCATACTCAGACTTATTAATACAAGCTGGACAGACGGATGGTACAATAATAGACTCAATGAATAAAACAGGACTGACAGGAAGTTCATCAGACACATTAATCGAAATGGAGCAGACAGATGGCTCAATATCAGACATAGTTGAAGAAACTGAACAGAGAGATAGTTCATGAGTGGTTATTTTGTCAGTGACAGGTTTAACGGGGCAGACATTGAATGGTCTTTTTGTACCGAGGTTCATGACAGGGTTAACAAGGCTTACAAAAACTTAATTTACAGTGTCTATGGCCGTGATAGGCAGGGTTGAGTATTCACGAATGGCCCCTATAGGCGCTGCAAAACAGTCAGGAATTTCACAGCCCGCATCCTTTGGGTGTGACAGTCAAAGCTGAGAGTTCAGAGGTAGCCTCCTGGAAGGCCTCCTGAGCAGTGACGGGACAGGCAGGAAATTCACAATTGAGTACCACTGACACCTCTGAAGGTTCTGCAGCAGATGCTGCAACCTCTGGATGTTCTACAGTAGTCTCATCTGGAACCAGAGAGAGTTCCATACTGGGCACCACCACCGTGAAAGATTCTGAAGCAGGCATCAAAGCCTCTGGAGACACAGCAGCTAGCGACACTACCACAGGAGGTTCTGCAGCATTAGCCGCCACTTCTGGAGACATCTCAGTGGACACCGCCACCTCGAGCAGTTTTGTGGTAGTGTACACAGCCCAAACGCAACATAAAGCGATCCCCATCATGGGAAACACTGCAGGCAGGGGAATTAGTTCAGGGACCGAAAGGTTAGAGTGAGCTGGTTTGGGGATACCAGCAGTGTGTGCTCACATCAGCGGTGAATCCTCCCACTGGATGCCAACCTCTGACGCTTGATGACAGTTTCCCTTGACAGGACAGTAGATGGTTGCAGTAAAAAACCACCACAGGACGTGGCTCTGGGATGGTAGACATGACGTGAAGCGGTTCTGGAAGGTCAGACGAGACATGGAGAGGCTCTGGTAGATCGGACAAACATGGCGTGGTTCTGGCAGATCAGCTGATGTGTGACAAGACCCTAGGAGATCAGCTGAGACATGATGAGGCTCTGGCAGATCAGCTGAGATGTGACGAGACTCTGGCAGATCAGCTGAGATGTGATGAAACTCTGCCAGATCAGCTGAGACATGAACAGACTCATGATGATCAACGGTGACTTGACTGGACTCATGAAGATCAACGGTGACTTTACTGGACTCATGGAGATCAACTGTGACTTGACTGGACTCTTTGAAATCAACAGTTACTTGACTGGACTCATGAAGATCAACGGTGACTTTACTGGACTCATGAGATCAACTGTGACTTGACTGGACTCTTTGAAATCAACAGTTACTTGACTGGACTCATGGAGATCAACGGTGACTTGACTGGACTCATGATGATCAACGGTTACTTGACTGGACTCTTTGAAATCAACAGTTACTTGACTGGACTCTTTGAAATCAACGGTGACTTGACTGGACTCATGATGATCAACAGTTACTTGACTGGACTCTTTGAAATCAACAGTTACTTGACTGGACACATGGAGATCAACGGTGACGTGACTGGACTCATGATGATCAACGGTTACTTGACTGGACTCTTTGAAATCAACAGTTACTTGACTGACACATGGAGATCAACGGTGATGTGACTGAATCAACGGTGACTTGACTTGATCAATGGTTATGATCAACGGTTACTTGACTACGGTTGATTAACACCCTCACAGAAAAAGTTGTGGATGATGGGAACTGTAGTCCGGGGTGAAGTGCAACAGTAGGGTAGTGCAAGAGTCCATGTGGCGAGCGGGTGACCTCTGGTGGTGAGTGAACGGAAGTTCATAAACCGGATTCGTGGCATATATATTCATGTGATGCACTGAGCATTCTAATCAAACTGGTGTGATCGGACGCTCCGGGGACCAGCCAAGAGTGATCACGCCTATGTCATTGTATGCATCAACAGGTTAGCATCAAGTAGTAAGAACCAACATTTACCTGTTTTGTTGCAGCTTTTTTTTCCAGCCATTTGTAAGCCATTTTAGTGGACAGATCTCAGAGATGATACATATGAAGGTATGTGATTTTTAGTATTTTTTTCTAAAACAGATGAACCAAATCAACACCATTGCCTGCTGGTTATATAATATGTCTCTTTTTTTTTTTTTAGATTTGCCCATCAATTAAAGAAGCAATCAATGAATTGGAACTTAATCTACAGGAAATACCTGGTAGTGGTTCAAAAACATTTCCATATCTCTTAATTATATATTTTACATAAATAAAGGATAAGTATTCATTCATTTATTCATTCATTCATTTATGCATTGTGGAATTATTTCCATGAATTTATGGGAAATGTGTTTAATTGTTATAAAACAAAACAAAAAAATAGGCCTTTTTATTTTGACATTCACCTTACTGTTGCTTATTTGGCAGCATTATTTAACTTCTGCTATTAAATAACATTACTATGATTGTAAATGCAAAATCTTTGAAAACTTGTTACAGCACCCTTTACATTCTACTACAATAATCACGCTCAAATTAATTCTATCTAGTCAACATACCCGTGGATCATTATATATATCTACATCCTTCTCACATCCTCCCCGGCTGTGACAAATCAAAGCTTTGAATTAGACATTAAGGTAAGGATTTGTAATTCAGTATTTGCAATAATGATTATTGTTTTCAGGTTATTTTTCTAAATATATTTAGTATGTGAGTAGATTCCTTGATTTATATAATGTCTTATAGATTTTATTAATTACTTTGGAATTGTTACTGTGACCTGCCAGTGATTTTCAGTTGATGTTTCTGTGACAGGGTGAGTTTTACAGCAACAGTTCTCCATCTGAACCACCTTTCTTTGCAAGCACATTTGATTTTCAGTATGCGGAAAACTACATGCTTTCACTGGCTGCATCAGAGTTCCTAGTTAATTCAGCAGCTTATGCATACCTAAGCTCTGAGGTTCTCCAAATCATCATTAAAGACAACATGGTGAGAGAATACAAATAAGCCCTTCTCATTCAGTCAATAAATAAATACATGAATACATATGTACATACAAACATTAATTCATTCATTATTTAAAGACAGATGTCATCTTTTCTTATGTTTCGTTGTATCTTCTATCAAACGAAACATAAGAAAAGACGACATCTGTGTTGGAAGAGTTGTGTACCTTAAACTCTTGATGGACCTACAAGGGATCATGCCTTCTTATATAAAATTGAACATAATATAAATGAAGGATATTAATTTAAAATATATTAAGATAAAGAGATTTACTAATCAAGTCACTCATTCAGCCATCTCTTATTATGTGTCAATCACAGATACCGAAGCGTTTCCCAATCCATCTGAACACCAGCCAGTTTGGTGTTTTCATCCCTCAGGTCAGTATACTGTGTGTACAGGTTGTGATTTTGGAAGTAAAACTTTAACCTGTTACCTGCACGAGGACGCCAGCGTTTTGAAGCATTCTTTGTTAGTTAAAGGTTACTGCTATAAACAGTTATAATATTATAAATTAATTTATGTTATTAACATGACAAACTATATATAATTAAAAAGATCTGCACCCATTAGGATATGTGTCTGTCTCTGTCTGTTTCATGTTTTATAGTTTATACAAGTTGTTATCCAGATGACTAATGTGTTTTCTTTACAATTTATTTGTTCAGCTGCAAACATTATATCCCAACATGGAGATGCAGGTGCTCTTATACGCCAGTAAGACGCCACTATTCTCCTTCAGTTCAGGGGCAATAGATGTTCATGTACCGGCTGCAGCAAAGTTCTCGGTTGTTAAACCTGATGGCAAGCTGGTGCCTCTTTTCAGACTGGATGTGGTGAGTTTTGTGTTTGGACACACAGAATAATGGAAAGCATATTCTCACAGTAAGTAACAGTTAGAACTGCAGTTGCTAATATTTGTACAAACTGTACAAAAGCTAGTTGGCCACACCTGCTACAAGCTGTAAAGTAGAAGCTGCAAACAGTGTTATAAGACCTTTTATTCACTTGATCAAGGTGTGATTTATGAAAATTATCAGCAATTCAGCTTAAAATGTAATAACTTTTTCTTTTGAATACATCTTCTTTTCACACTCCCCCTGCAGGATGCCAGTTTCAATGGAAGTGTTATGATTGACAATAAACACATTACTGGAGCTTTTAAAATGAAAAAGTGAGTTACATTGATATTATATTAGCTAAGTCAAAGTTACAGTCAAATGGAATCAATTATTGTTTGCATTATCACAGGAGGTCATGCATTGCCAATTCAAACCTCTGAAAGAATATCACAGTCTTTATAAGCTGATGTCAAATACATGGTGTGCCTTAGTTACAATCTACCCCACTACTGGGGTAGGATATAAAATGACAAAAGAAGCAAAAACAGCAGCCACATTGTGTAATATGCTTCAAAATATGGTTTATTGAAACAATCCAAAGCAACAATACAAGGTATATGTCACTTTCTGTGAATTACCACAGCTCAAATACACTTTCTGTTTGAAACAGGTGTGTGTGTGTGTGTGTGTGTGTGTGTGTGTGTGTGTGTGTGTGTGTGTGTGTGTGTGTGTGTGTGTGTGTGTGTGTGTGTGTGTGTGTGTGTGTGTGTGTGACTGCTATAGAACAAACTTCCTCAACCGTATTTATGCTTAATGAACATTCAATTCCAGTGTACCTAGGTAAAGAACATGTAGATCTAACAAAAAATAAATAAATACATTAATTTGTGTTGATTTGTGATTACGCATTGGTTTTTCTCAATTGGAGTAACGGTAGTGACACATCAATGTTTTTAAACCCTAGAGTGCAGGTTTGGTGGATCCAGAGACTGTATAAGGCACATGTTACCCACACTTAATTTGACTTTGAGCTGCTAAATGGCTAAAAATAGACAACTAGACACATTTGACTTGCTGAACACAAAACTATAGGCAGATAGACACACAAACAACAGCCAGCAACTGAAAACAGATGTAGTAAAGGTCAGGTTAAACATTACATGGCATGAAACCCATTCATTTGTTTATAGCCAAGTATTCCATATAGGTCATTGTCCAAATATTTATGAACCTAACTGTATATTAGAAACAATGTACAGTAATATTATTAATACACATGCATGAATATTTAAACTTGGTGCTTTCTATAGGTAGTTTAAGATTACATTACAAATATACTGTAAAGGAGCAAGGTAAAATATTATTGTTGTTTTAGCAGTTATTATAGAATAAACATTTTTGGTAAGTTAATAATACATTTCACACAAATATATATATATATATATATGTATATATAGATATAATTACATTTTGAGCTCACAATTGTATTGTTTTATGATGTTACATATTACATTATGTATTTTATGACAGTAATAGTAATATCTTGTATAATAACTTGTTGGATTATGTAGTAACTCACAATTCAAATGTACGTTTTGTAAAACTCTACATCTTCTTTTTCCTGGAATGCTGAATCAAGTTTAACACTGACTATTGGATCAACTGAGATTGGTGATTTCAAGGTGGGATCTGAGTAAATATAATAATATAATTCCAGACAGTAATTATTCATGTCACATATTCATTTTGGTAGATCAACATAAGATGTTTTGTTTTCTTTGTGTTATCTTTCAATGTACAGACTGCCGGGCTCCAGCAAATATTAGTGATTGCAGTAAATGTATTTGGTCTTCCAAAACTTAATGGTAAACATTTCAAATGATATTGCATTTATTATCCAATATTTCATTATTTGAAGTATTCCTCCATGTGTAATTGTTCTGAAACTCTGGACTTTGCAAACTTGGTTTGAGAATGTTTGGGAACTATCTGATAATTATTGTTACTATGCCCATCACTGATGCTGCCCTCTTGGAATTATTCTGTTTATTATCATTATTATATTAATACTAACTCTGTATTGTAGATTACCTGAAGACTGGCTTTCTCCTACCCACACTGCAGAGCTTTAGTTTGATTCATTCTAAATTGCTAATAAAAAATGTAAGTACTGTTCAGTTACTATTACAATTAAGAGTTTGAATTTTGTTTGCTATTGAAAAGTTGTTACAAAGCAACTCATTGGTAAAGTCTAAACTTGTTTACCGTTTGTCTCTTTTTTTCAGGGCTTTATGGTCATTTATACCGATGTTGAAGATTCTTGGATAGTTAGTCTCGATGAAAACTAAGGTCTAAACTTCTCCAAATAATCCCTTCATTGGGGTCATTTGCATCCATAAGTAATCTGGCTTGCATGGAAGGGTGGTGTGATGTTTTACAGCAAAAGTTTGGAGGAATATTATTTGTTCTGTGACAATAAATGTACATTGAGTTCTTTATATATATATATATATATATATATATATATATATTGTATATAAAGTAAGGTGACCAGACGTGCCATCTGGTCACCTAGAAATCTATTGGTGTATCCTCCCCTGTGTTTAGTTCCTTGAACTTCTTGGCTTGGTTTTGTATTATGTAATTTATTCCCATAGTTACTGATCATGTACCTACTTTTAATGTTTTAATCTTGGTCTCTATATACATACTTACTCTGGCTGTGTTCAAAATCGCCCCTTGTGCCTTGTGTTGCTTTTGCATAGTTTGCTCTTACACTTTAATAATCATTTAAAACCTAGCAAACTGGCAGCTCCAGTAGCTATGAAAATTATTATCTTGAACTATGTCATGAAAACTAGCATGCATAAGCTATTATATATATTGCCAAAAGTATTGGGTCACCCCATTTTAATGAAAGGTTTGACTATTTTAGCAATTTACAAGATTACAAATCTTAATGTTTAAGCATATAATGATATTCTTGGGAATTGTGTGCTTCTAAATTTATAGCAACAGTTTGGACAGAAGCCTTTTCTATTCTAACATGACAGTGTCTCTGTGTATAAGACAAGGATCAATCAAGCACACAATTCCCTAGAATATCATTATATGCTTCAACATTAAGATTTGTACTCATGGAAATGACTAAAATAGTCAAACCTTTCATTAGAAGGGGGTCACCCAATATTTTTGGCAATATAGTGTATATAAGGTTATTATACTGTAACTATATAAAGTTGATTAATAATAAATGAATCGAGAGTATGGGTGTGGGCTCTGTCTTCATTCAGGTGTTCATGTGAGAAAAGGCAATGTATCCTTGTTTGGAGAAGATGTCAGACCTTAGAGATCACAACACAACTGTGTAAATAGGAGAGATTAACACAAATAATGAACAGAGCACTTTTGGGCATAGAAAATCTCCAATTGTGGACTTGCCCAATTTTGACCTGATCAATGTTATGGTCCCTGATTACATGCATTGTGTTGCTGAGGGTCTGCTGTCAAATAGCCACTTTATGGTTTGATTAAAAAAGTTTCAGCCAACCATTGTATATTGCTTTGAACACTGCAAGAGTGGATCGAAATGTTGTAACAATTAAGCCTTCAAGTATTTTCTCTAATTCCACAGTCTAGTGTTGAGTGAAGGTTTTGGAAAGCTCATGAATGGCAGAACTGGCTTTTATATTACATTTGGCCAGTCCTGAAGGGGATACATCCAAACAAGTATCTTTGCCACTGGGCTTTACTTGTGGAGGGTGTGAACACTTTGCTAGGTTCAGACATTAGCCATTGATTATGCTCATAAGGCTCTTGAGCTTCATTTTAAATTAGTTCAGTCTTTATATGGCGAATATCAGATGACCAACAATGTGCATTCACTCCTGCGTAAGACTAGGAGTATTTACAAAAATGAAATACCAAAATACATTAAACATTGTGACTTTAATTTGACTAACTTTAATTTGATAATTGTCTGCAGGACTGTTAGGAGAGGTGGAGGTGTAGCTGCTCTGTTTAAATATGTTTATCAATGCAAGCAAGTGTCATTTGATCAGTATTTGTCTTTTGAATACATAGGTATTTAGCTGAAAGGTACTCACTCATTCTGTTTATCACTATTTACATGCAGTTACACTGCGTTATTAAAAAAGGCTCCACTATTGGAGAAAAATAAGTTTCCCTTTCGACAAATCTTTAGTATCGATAGGTAACAAAGTATAAAAAGAAAACTAGGTCAAATGAAATGATGGAACAGAGCAGATACGTGACAGGTTACCATTGTGCTGAAGATTAGAGCCTGTGTTTAAGTCAAGGATAAGCAGAGAATCAATGATGTTATTCTGATGCTTTATTTAAAGGCTGTAACTGTGGAGTTAATAGTTTTAATGGTTTTGCTTAATTTAGTTCATTTTCAGATATTTTATTTTTTCAGCAGACTTAAATGTAAAATGATTATTGTACTAATATGCTGACATTATAAATATAAGTTTATAAACATAAATGGCTGTTGGCCTATTACATTTGTTGGCAGTCAGTTTCTGTAAATGAAATGAAGAAATCAATGTTACGTATTAACATTCTGTAAAGTAGGTAAGGTATTGTATAATTAACTGTACTACAGGCAAATGTGCCTGTATTTTACTGGATTAATTCTCAGGGCAATTTTAATGCACTGACTGCAAATATAAATAAATAAAATAAAACAGTGCATTGTATGAGAAGTCAGTTAATTAAAGCAAATGTACACTGAAAAGTTTTACAGTGCATTTTTATTACCTCTGGACTGGTACAATAATAATGCAACTATTCCTCCAAATCAAATATGTTTTACTTATGATAGCAGGACAAGTGATAATTGAACACTAAGGCTAAGCAACAAAATAAATGTAATACAAGTTGTCTTACACATGCCATGGTTTATTATATGCATATCATGCATACCGACTGCAATGAAATGATATTATTCCTACATATTACAATTGAGAAGAAGCTACCTGAAATACATACAGATTAAATACTTGTGCACTGCATGATTACTGATATAATATACCACTAATGAAGCCATTCAAGCATAAATAATTTCATCCAAACTCCATCATGCATGTACTGTACATTATATATTTGATGCTCTTTTCGGTTTTTAATGTTCAATAAGGTTTTGACTTAAAAACACATCATGGATAGATGTAAATATATCCCCAAAATATGAATTGGTACTGCATTACAGTGTATGAAATGACTTTCTGGTTGGTGCCATGTAGCGGACACGTCTTTCTGGGATCTGGAGAGGTTGATATTTGTGACATATGTCATGCAGTTACTCATTCTTTTTGTGGGTCATTTTAATCATGGTCTCAGGTGAGCGGTACAGAAAGATGAGCTTCTCAAACAGTTGTTCCTCCATCTCCATCTCTCCCGTCTCTCGCACAACAAAGATGTCATTGCACAGTTTTAGTACACGGTCCACACACGGTAGCTCCTCGTACATGATGGATCGAGATATTCCTGTGAAGAACTCCCGCACAAACTTCCCAATGACCAGCACCACAGACATGTACAAACCCACGATGCTGCAATGTCAATAGAGAGAAAGCAAAAAAAGAGAGATTTCATATTTAAAATCATCATAACACGGTCAATTTATTAAAATAAATAACTCATTAAATCACCTTTTTCTGAAATTAATCATGAATAATCCCACCTAACATTAAAGTTTTTATGTATAGTTTTATATTGCAATAATTATAATTCAATCTTCAAATGAATGTAGAAACAACATAAAGACAGTATATTTGTAATATTTGTTTAATGGAATCTTTTTTATGACTGAAGCCGAGCATCACTGATATCAATACTACTACGATACAAAACTGTTATTCTTTTCCTAATATTTAGCCATTGACAATAGCCATTCAACAGTACAGTATAATTGATATCTATCAATCATAACATTTATTAGACTAAAAAATATTTCTAATTTAAGTGAACTTAAAACAATCTTCACCTAAATCCATTATAGTAAATGTCATATTTATCTGTGCCCTTCAGCAACAAAATATACAGAAATTGAAGAAAGTTAAATTCTACATTAAATATAGATGAATCCACAAAGCTACAAAATGACCATTATTCTGAATGAATAGGTTACATTAAGAGCTACCACTGCTGAATGTGACGTGGATCTGACACTCATGCGCAGAACTTCATTTGTGCTTTAACAGGCTGCAGCGTGAGCCACCATATTTGTGCATGCAGTTGAAGAGCATGCACTATGAGGACAGTATAACAGCTGACTGGATGGGAACACTTGTTTTTACTGACAACATCTGATCCGACCACAGTTCAGTCGGGTGAAATACTGATATTCACTTACAGACATGTTTCAGGTATTGTAAAAAAATGAATGAAACTCACCCATGTCCAGCCAGGAAGCCCATACTGGAAGGGCTGACTTTATCATTGAACACCACCATCTCAATACTCTGGCATCTGCTGGCTGGAGGGCCCGGAAAGCACTCTTCCACAACCCACCACTGCGGCCCCATCTCTGCAGAGCTCCCATTTCTCCGCTGCAGTTTGATGGACAGAGGACGGAAGAACTGTAGATGGAGATCATCCAGGCTTTTGGGATGTTCTGTGAACGATTTCATTAAAGTCAAGAAAACGTCCTTAGAACGGCAGGTCTGTTGTTCTAATGCCATTTATCTACATTTATGATTAATCATTTAATAGATGCTTTTATCCAAAGCAGCTTACAAACAAGGAATACAACAAAGTGATTCATCCTACGAAGACTATAATGAGCAGTGGTGGAAAGAGTGCTGAGGATTTGTACTGTGGCGTTAGTAAAGATTTGAATGAATAATCAACAAAAAAAAAAAATTGTATTTATGTTTTATTCAATATTGTGTTCATGTTTACGGTCATGTTATTCAAAGAAATGTTTGCAAAAAATCCATTAAGTTTGCCATCCTTAAACCCTTTACAATTCCTGTAAAATTAGCCTAAAACGCCTTAAAAAGGCATACCCAAAGTAAATTGCATGCTGTTCTTGGGTCATTATTAAGTCAATGCATAATGGTTGGTTAACTTGAAATTAATTAACCTGAGGTTTGAAATATTTACTCAACAGATAGAATCACTGTAAGTCATAATGATATTGAGTTATAGCACTTTATCACTGACACTACCTACATATTTTTGCTTTAAAATAGACAATGAGTCACTGCATAATTAGAGCATGCACTATTTTAGCTGGGAGGTATGAACTGAAAGTTGTGGGATCACAGAATGAATGCATCAAATTTACCATTTGATAAACAATATATTAGAAAACAGTGTTTTACACACTTTATCTCATTTTATGTCTAAATATAATGAAAAATACACTTGGGAGACAGGTGGTGGTCATAACAACGACATACAATGCTGTTACTTGAATGCTTTAATGTACAGTCATCATGTTGCAGCCAGGCTCTAATGAGGTTAGGAGATATTCAGTTTCTCCCAACTTCACTGCACTGGCTACCACTCAAACAGAGCATAAAAATTTCATTGTAGTTTTTATTAAAACTGTACATGGAGATCATCCACTTATTTAAAATTACATATATTTATAATTTATAATCTAAATACATTTTTCCTATATTTCTGTTTCTGCATCAGTACATTATTAAATTGTTTTTTTCTTATATTGTGTTATTTGCATCCCTAAACTGTGTTATTCCTATGTCTGTACTAATCAATGGTGTCATATGTCCTCTTTTAAATTTAAACTGATAAAGACACTGTATTGATGTGTTTATTGTATTCTTATAATGGTTACTAGATCTTGAAATCAATAATTGATTATGCTGGATTCTTAAAGGGTTATAGATTCAGTTTTTTAGTGATAAGTTGACTTAACTTAAAATTGAGGAAACCTGCTGTCTTTAAATTATTAAGTCAATCATAATAATAATAAAAAATGTTAAGTTAACTTGACAATTAACTTAACCTATTTTCTTGAAATATTTTTTACTTCATAATTTTAAGGCAATGGCTTTTCATAATGTTTTTTTTAAGTTAAGTCAACTTATCACTTTTTACAGTGCACTATAGTCCCATACATATTTTTAAGTAACCACCATAGATAGACATTGAGTCACAACTGATTCTTTTCAATGAATTTCAATCGGTTGAGAGAGATAAGTTGTGTGGGTAAATTATGTGCATCTTTCTCTACAATGAGTGAGTATACTGAACTCAAAAACAGTGATTTTATTCTCTCGTGGCTGGGAAATATAATGTAGCAGTTTAGCAGTGGTGGTCAGTAACGAAGTAGCTTTACTTCATTACTGTACTGAAAATCAATTTAGGTCAAAACTGCTGTTTGTAGTCACAAATTGATCATATATCTCCCATTTTAACTTCCTGCACTGGCTACCAGTCAAACAGAGAATCGAATTTAAAATTGTAGTTTTAGTTTTTAAAGCATTACATGGCCTTTGCTCCAGCTTATTTATCTGATCTCTTACGTTGTCATAATCCGTCCAGGGCACTTAGATCCGCAACCTTGGAGTGATTTCTGTTCTACGAGGTTAAAGACCGTGGAGACCGTTTTATATAGCAACTAAACTTTGGAACAGTCTCCCGGATCAATCCGAATGACACTATCTCTTTAAATTTAAATTTAAAATAAGTAAATCTCTTTAGTGTGGGTTTCTAATGTATTATTATAATCTTATGTATGGTATCCTATAGATTGTTATAGATTCAGTTTTTATTTGAGCTTCCTGATCTGTACAGCACTTTGGTCAACCTTGGGTTGTTTTTAAATGTGCTTTATAAGTAAACATTTTTCAAGTATCTGTACTTTACTGGAGTAGTTTTACTGGAGTAACTTTACTTTTACTTCACTCATTAAGCATTCGTACTTTTTACTTCACTACATTTCATAAAACATATCGTCCTTATAATACATCACGTGCTCCGAGACGCAGAAGCCTGTCTGATTCATGAACAAACTGATTCTTTTCAATGAACCTGTTAATCGGTTCAAAAATCTCAACAAACGATTCATTCACGAATTGCAATGATCCGAGCTCTCACTAGTCGAACATACTCACTGATTCAAATGATCCGCTTAGAGCGAGTCTTCTTCAGTGAACTGAGAACTCACAGAGACAACCAAGATCTCTTGAGCAGCTACTGATGCTGTACAAATATGCACTAATGTCGAAATTTTAGGATTAATTATTGTAACTGAAAATCATATTTAGGTCAAAACTGTCAGTTGTTTGTGAACTAAATCTACTGCTGTAAAGGGTGATCTATTTAAGCCCACTGAAATGCTTGAATGCAGAGCACGCTCATTTATAACATGTATAACGTTAGTAGTTTTACTCATATGCTACGCATTTGTGTACCATTTGTGAAGCCTGTTTTTATATTGTTTATCAACAATATAATTTTTTATATTATTTAGAAACTAGCCGAGTAGACAGTTATGCATGTTTATTCATAACCATACTGAAAATAAGTAAATATTGTTAGCTGATGCTAACTGTCTAACTAACAAGCTTGCTGGTGCTAAATTGAGGATATTTTTTTATATAAAATCCAAATATTTGTTATTCAACCAACTAGATTACATCTGAGGGAAAAAGAAAGGATGTGATGTTCAGAACATAGTAACTACAGTAATTATCAGAGTGGGAAGTGATGCCCTCTGGGGGCATTTGGCAAGGTTTGAGAAGAAAAAAAAATCATTATGAATCTATAATTATATTTTCCTTAAAATGTTCTTCCTAACTTCAGGCCTAATTCTCACGTCAAGTTTTAAAGCACTTTTTTCTTATGAAAATTAGATGGTCAAATCTGTTTTCTCTCAGGTACATCACAGTGTAAGCATCACAGAGAACAATACAACATCACTCTCGTCAACATACTCCATATCAACAACAAAATACATAACTTGACTCCATATAGTGGTTATTTTGAGACAATACAAGGTATTTTGAGCAGTAGGATTATACAAATATGCGCAAATATGAAATTTAATTAAGTACTCTACATAAAATTGCAGAAATCTATCAGTACTTTTTACTTCCTAATTTTTGTAGCCAGAGTGAAATTGAGTTCCATACTTGGGGCTATAACAGAAAAGTACCTGCCACCATGGTATGAAAGTTAAGTTGTGCTTTTAGGCAGCACACTTTTAAAATGAATCTTAAGCTACTTTCAGTATTATTTATTTATAATTTTTTTACCATGTCATGTATAACTGCAATTTCTAGAATAAGCTATAACAATTTAAACTCAAATTAATATGTCATCATTGTAAGACCAGGAGAATCTAAAGACCCCCAAAAAAGGTCTAAACCAATCACGCTATTACATGATACCAATGGTCTGAGTCAATTTCCTTTCAATGCCCTGTCGTCATCTCCTCAGGAGAATCAGGAGAGTGATAAAAACTAATCCAATCAGGAGAACAACAGAGATCTAAAGGGTTCTTTCTTTCTCTACACATGGTTGAGAGAAGAAGCCTTGTGATAACTATGCATGGACTATAGTATAATTTACTGATACTCTCAGGCCTGCAAACGCACACAGGATCTATACAGCGCGACATCCCATGACCTGCACTTTTGACCATCTGCTTCCTGCTGTTCTGCTCTTTCAACTCTTTTCTTTTACAGACAAAGGAACATGCAAACTCACATTAACAATTTTGAAAGACACTCAAGGCAAATATATTCAAAATAAATGTGCCTTATATATTTTATATGCTTGATATGTTTTGTGTAATCAGTGAGTTTTAATCAATGTTTTATAACCCCTTTTAACAGATAAAGCTATTAATGTGTGTGAGATGTGTGGAGTTTAGTGTCGCGGAATGGTCGCGATGAGTGCAGAGTATTGTGTGAATGAAGTGGTGATATTATATACAGTAAGCATGTTACAATACTTTATAGAAGTATTAACAAGACTTGCAGAGATGGTCTCCTCACATAATGAATGAAGCATTATGTTAATTTATGTACAAAGAGGAACCGTGCGGGGCGTGGCTAAGCCCTGCAACAATGTCTGATTGGGACAATCGCCCGTGGGATGGACCAGCTCGGCTCGGTCAAAACTCCAATGACTGATCGTCAGCCAATCAGAAGCGCCGAGAGAAGGAAAACCAAGCTCTCCTTGCTAGCTGGAAAACTGGGCAAAATCCTGTTAAGCAGTAAAATTAAACTCGTTCCCTACACCGAGAACATGGGTTATGCAAGTAACCCGAGATGTTTCCTCCTGACCAGCTGGTTTCCTTTATTAATTACTGTCCGTATTCTCCTGCCTCTCTTACTGATCATGCTTATATTGAGCTTGACATTATTGAGGTTCATAACAGTTTTCAAAGACAAACAGAATACTGGAAACTGAATACTTATTTTTTAGAACATTCTTCATATTGATCAGGTATTAAAATCGTTATTGAAAAGATTACAATTAATTCAGACTCTGCTATTACAAAGTGGGTACTTTTTAAGTATGGGTGTTGAAAATGATCAGTACAGTTTGGTAAACAGCTTTGTAAGGCAAAAGAGTCAAGAAGCTCTGTGATCAATAAATGCCATTTATGTCTGTCCTTTCCCAGTGACCAGCAGGGCCGCATTATCTTAAATGGACAACATGGGCTGCAGCCCAGGGCCCTGAACCCTAGAGAGGCCCCCCAAGAAAATGATCTTGCATTTTTAAATAGGGTTTACAACCGTATTATAATAAGGTTTAAGACATATTTAAAGCATCGGTTTGTCCTGTATTGGCAGGTATACGCCATATGACCACCTAGACCATACACATAACAAATTACTTTATAATAATTTTAATTTTACAAATAATTTTTTCCAAAACGTTGTTTTAATTGCGTACTTAGCCGCTCAAGAAAAGCTTTAAGACCAAGCGGAATCTTCTGACGCTTCACAGCGAGTGGGACTCGTGTTTTGATTTCTACAAATCAGTTTGGTTGAATGCGTGATTACTGATCATAAGCACAACATCCAGCTAGAAAAAATACTATCTACATTTTACTATTTTACCTTCCTTTATATGTGAAAGTTTCAAATTCTGTCCATGAGTTTAAAACTAAATTTAAATCTTATTTTCTAGTGATGATTATTGATACATTTTACAAATAAATTATATGAATCTAAGATATTTTTCGACTGTAATACTGGCTCCAATATAATTGATAACATATTAAAGGTAATAATTATTCTTGAGAAATTTCATATACATAAAGTTATAGTAATGACTATTACACCCTCTGTTAGATTTTTCTTTAATGATCTTAGAATAATTTGTAAAATGTCATACTTTTTTGTATTATGTAGTAAGATCTGTTCTGTGTATCCCTCAATCAACATGTACATTCATAGTAAGTAAAACATTGGTAATATTTCTATTTTACTATTTCATCCTCAGACTCTGTCATGACGATATCATCACATTTTAATATCGATTAATTTGTACTTAAGTAAAGTAAAATTACAGACTTAAAAATATACAGTTACACTTCATTTTAATGTGTACTTAATACTGTGTAATTACAACTTTAAATACTGAATACTATTAATTAACTAAATGTACTTATAATATGGTTAGGATTCGGGGTTGGTTTCGGCTTACTTGCATGTAAATATGCATAATTAAGTATTATAATACAATAATAGTAAGTACATGTAACATGTAACAAGGAGTCCTTAAAATAAAGTGTAACAAAATATACTCATGAAATTACAACTTACACACACACACACACAAAAATGCTACTTAAATACAGTAACGTGAGTAGTAATTTGTTATCTCCTCCACGGATAACAAGAGGTGCTAAAATACACATTTTAAAACAAGAAAAGAGACATGTAAAAATTACAGCCAAGAACATATTAGGAAATCAGAGCTAATGTGTACTTAGCATAGAACGAAAGAAAGAAAGAAAGAAAGAAAGAAAGAAAGAAAGAAAGAAAGAAAGAAAGAAAGAAAGAAAGAAAGAAAGAAAGAAAGAAAGAAAGAAAAGACTCACCCACTTTAAGTCGATGTGCCACTTTAGCATTAGGCCCGGAAGCTCCTCTAATATATTTTGGCAGCATATTTTCCAGTAACCTGACAATCATCAGAAAACAGATGGAATGAGAAGTTAGAAAACTGTCAAAAAACAGATGTTGAAAGCATCAATATTTAAATGTATAAGAAACACTTACACTGGACGGCTGCGTGTCCCTCTGAGCATAGACACCAGTTCCTCTCTCAGTATGGTATCTTCATACTTCACTGTGTGTTCACCAGTCGTCTCTGCATTCATCACCAAAGATGCATTTCTGCTCAAACATGCAAAAAACACACTGACACATCACACGTACCATAACATGTTAAACATTTGTATCATTATGAGATGAGACAGAAGACACGAGTGAGAATGTAAAGCATTGCCCCCAATCATAGTACTCTTTGTTGCCAGAGTATCTTCACATGGGATGTCAGTAAAAATTATGGCAACTTTTACCTTCTTTAAAAATGTCCAGAATGTTTTTCTGGTAATGCTAATCCTGTGCAAATTAACCAGTTGTATACATGAACTTAAATGTTCTGTCATTTCATGTTTAACAATTTTTTGCATATTTGCAATTATGGAGGCACTTGAAGAAGTCTTCACTTGCGTTCTAGGCGGTGTTTTCTGCATACGATGACAAAAACCATTCAGATTAAACAAGTAGGTCAAAAGCACTTAGCAAAGTCACTATATTTATATTCATAGGTTCCACGTGACGTCACAGTGTTTTAATCGCCGCCATTTTTGTGTCTGAGTCACAGCTGCGCGACCTGTCAGTCTATGGTCACAGCAGCCACAAATACCAGAGAGAAATCAAAGAAACACTCCCAGAAGGTAAACAGTGATAGGTTACAATATGTCCAGGATATGTTGTGCTGTAACAACAGTCATCAGAAAAACCCCAAACTACAAAAATTGTTGGCTTCAATCAGAAGGTACCACTGGCAGCTAACGTACGGTCAGAAAAGGATAATATGGGACAATTGGGATTTTTTATAGGAGAATAAAGGATGCTAAAATATGTGTATTTGTGTTTGTGTCTGCAGTTAAGTATATATATATATATATATTTACAGGTGTATAAAAATAATCACAAGGTTTTCATATTATTGAATTTGTCATACAAAAAACATCCTGAGTAAATTACCTTTGTGAATTGTGACTAGCTGCACAAATCATGTAATAATTTAGGAAAAATGATGATTAACGATGTGAAGCAGGAGCGACCAGCCGGCAGAGGATTCTTCAAACTCTAAGCCTTCATCGAGCGGTTACGTTCGCATTTCAAACAGTCATTTGTCCAGAAGGACTGGTTTAAAATAAATTGTGCTAATATTAGCTAATTAAATTCAGATTGTGTAGTAAGCTAATAATGTTATCTTGTTACACTATCATTGATTCAAAAGTACTCGGAGCTAACCCTAACCCTAAGGACAGTACATGGTCTAACTGTTACACTTGCTATCCTAAAAACACTATAAAGTCCAGGGATCAGAGTGGGAAATGGTAGTAAAAGGTAGTTTATTATTTCAGTATATTAGTATTATCTATTAAATATCATAGAGATGTGCTGTTCTTGTTGTCATATCGGACACAAGTATGACGGCGAGCATAGCGTAAGTGACGTCTTTGGAACCCATGAATACAGTATATATACAGTGGGGCAAATAAGTATTTGATACAATAGAAAAATAGAACTTAATATTTGGTACAGAAACTTTGTTTACAATTGCAGAGGTCAGATGTTTCCTGTAGTTATTACTGAGGGAAGGAGGTTGTTGGCCAAAATCTCGCGATACATGGCCCCATCCATCCTCCCCTCAATACGGTGCAGTCGTCCTGTCCCCTTTGCTGAAAAGCACCCCCAAAGCATGATTTTCCACCCCCATGCTTCATGGTTGGGATGGTGTTCTTGGGATTGTACTCATCCTTCTTCTTCCTCCAAACACGGCGAGTGGAGTTTTTACCAAAAAGTTCTATTTTGGTCTCATCTGACCACACAACCTTCTCCCATGCCTCCTCTGGATCATCCAGATGGTCTTTGGCAAACTTCAGACGGGCCTGGGCTTGAGCAGGGGGACCTTGCGCGCGCTGCAGGATTTTAATTCATGATGGTGTAGTGTTACTAATGGTAACCGTTGAGACTGTGGTCCCAGCTCTCTTCAGGTCATTGACCAGGTCCTCCGTGTAATTCTAGGCTGATATACATATAAATATTCTAGTGCATACAAGTTAATATCCGGAGCAAATTGGCAATTGATATTACAGACATCCTGTGGTCAAATTGCATTAATCCATCTACCTTTGTAAAACTAAGCCTATCCAAATAGGGTTTATGATGCAGATAGTGTCCTGAGGATTGACATGACTTGACTCCATCTGTAGAGTCAGGTTATTTAATGCCCGCTATGGTGCTCATCCTTCTAGCGAGGCAGGAACTTCATTAGGTGGAGTGGGCATTGATTCCCCACAGGTTCAACGCCAAATGTCTCAGAAATATCTAGGTTAAGAGTGTAAGCAAGGCTACCATTGACAGGGGAACTAGTGGCAGCATTTTGTTGTCATGCATCGGGTTTGCCTGCACATTTACTTCAGACAATAGGTTGACAACATGTTTTGCAGGCGTCCTTTTATACTCACGGGCACTCCACAGATGTCATGGACTTTTGTCACTAAATAAATTGACGTTAGCTACACATGCTCAGACACTGATCATGATGATGCATTCCCCATAACATCAACACATTTTCCTTCTCAGGGAATCATGGTTACAGTTGTAATCTAGACATTCTTGTTGGTGAGTCAAAATGAGTTAAAAAAACAACATTTGTCCTTAATGTAATGGGGGATACACACCGGATGAGAAGCACAGCACCACTCCATGTCATTAAAATGTGAGTGTACGCACACAGGCAATGCCACTCAGCATCTGTCTGCACTGCCCAGCTACAAGTCAGGAGACTGTTTGAAATCTTGTCATGACACAGCTAGAATGACATTCACCACTAAATTATATTAGAATTGTCCCAAAACTTTGTCAATGTACACATTGATTTCACCCTACACTAAGCTGAAAGTTTGTTTATTATGTATTTTTCTGTCTCATATATTCTCTACTATCTACAATATATGTGTCCAATCTCAGTATTGCACATCGTTGAACAAACTATGATATAAAGTTAATAAAAAAAGGAAATGAGAGCAATATATGTTTTCCTCAGATACAAAATATGTTCTGTATATCAGTGTGGGGGGGATCATTTTATAAAGTACTTTGCAATGCGGTAAAGAGCTTATAGGTACAGAGAGAATTTCAGCCACAAAAAATGCATTCAAATATGCAAACACTGTTAATGCAACACTTTTTTTATTATTGCAATTCAACATGCTTTTTTACGTAATAGATGATTGTGATAATATACCGTAGTAAAGTCCAGCGCAGTGTGATGTAGAAGTGTGTTGAGTTGCTGAGTTCATAGATCATGGCATCTCGGCTGGCAGGACTGACGTTCCACAGTCGACTGGCGTCACTTTTGATCTTTGCCATCACTATGTCCTCTGCCATATAGTTCACAATAAACTGCATGGCTGACTAATTGAGGTAAATGGAGGACAGTTTTATCAGACTGACAACAGAGGGATGACAGTCTAGCTGTTTAAACTCAAGGTTCAAAGTGTTATTGTGTAACAATTCATAATAACAAATCACAAAAATTCAGATTAATATAAGTTTCACATACAAAAATAGCAATCCAAAGGTGAAATTGCATTTTTGCATGTGTGCATACCTCAATCCATTTCTCCTGCAGTTGTACCTACACTCACTCACATCATTAACACATCCCTTCACACTGGAGTTTTCCCCTCAGCATTTAAACAGGCTCATATAACCCCACTTCTTAAGAAACCCACTCTTAACTCAACTCTTTTAGGGAACTACAGACCTGTAGTCCCTTCTACCTTTCATTGAAAAAAACACTTGAATGAGTTGTGTTCAACTAATTCTCTGCCTTTCTCACACAGAACAACCTCCTGGACACCAACCAATCTGGCTTCAAAAGTGGACACTCGACCGAAACTGCCTTGCTCTCAGTTGCCCTAAGACTTGCAAAAGCGGTTTCTAAGTCTTAATTACTTATCTTGTTTGATCTGTCCGCTGCGTTTTATATGGTCAACCACCAGATCCTCCTGTCAACCCTATTGGGAAAGGGCATCTCAGGAACCGCACTCCAGTGGTTTGAGTCTTACCTCTCAAATAGGTTCTTCAAGGTATCTTTGAGAGGTGAGGTATCCAAGTCATAACATATAGGTACTGGGGTGCCTCAGGGATTAGTTATTGGACCACTTATCTTCTCTGTCTACATGGCATCACTAGGTTTTGTCATACAGAAACATGGCTTTTCATATTATTGCTTTGCTGATGACACTCAACTCTACCTCTCATTCATCCTGATGATCCGACTATAGCTGCTTGTATCTCAGCATGTCTAACAGACATTTATTGCTGGATGAAAGACCATCACCTTCAACTAAACCTGACTAAGACAGAACTGCTTGTGGTTTCAGCAAACCCATCACTTCATCACAATTTCACCTTCCAGTTAGGCTCATTAACAAAAACTCCTTCAAAAACAGCCAGAAACCTTGGAGTTGTGTTTGATAATAAGCTGAATTTATCAGACCACATTGTTAAAACTGTTTGATCCTGCAGATTTGCTTTATACAACATTAGGAAGACCAGGCCCTTTCTTTCGGAACGTGCAACACAATCAGACAGGGCTATTGCAATGTTCTCTTGGCAGGTCTTCCAGACAGTTCCATCAAACCTCTACAATTCATCAAAAATGCCACTGCAAGATTAATCTTTATTGAGCCGAAAAGAACACATGTCATACCTCTGTTCATCAATTTGCACTGGCTACCAATTGCTGCTCGCGTAAAATTCAAGGCATTAATGTTTGCCTACAAAACCACCTCTGACTCTGCACCCCTTTACCTAAATTCAGTATTTCAGACCTATATGCACTCTAAAACCTTGCGTTCAGCAGGTGAATGACACATCATTTTCTATTATATCTACTTGTTTTCTTTTAAATAAAATTAGCTTTTTTCCCTTTTGTCTATTCTACTTTTCTTTCATAAAAAAACGAATCAAAAAATATTGCTACGTGTACTGAGCTAGGCTAACTGAGACTTGTCATAGCGCTTGCATAATTGTTGCTCTTTTGTTGGTTTTGATTGCTTCTATTGTCCTCATTTGTAAGTCACTTTGGATACAAGCATAGGCTAAATTACTAAATGTAAATGTGCATACTAAAATGTGCTGAATAAAGTGAAAAGGAACTATAGATTGTCATTGTTCATGTTTTGGGACAAATGTAATGCATACCGGGTAAGTAGCGAAGTTATTGGTCATCTTCTGGTAGGCCGATTGAGAGTATGGGATCAGATTGTCCTCCTGAGCACTCATGCTAAACAATGGCTGAACACACATGTAAAAAGAAAACACGATTAACTGTCCCTTTACTAGAGCAGTGGTTCCCAATCCTGGTCCTCTGCACATTTTTCATCTCCCAAATAAAACATGCCTGATTAAACAATTCAGCTCATTAGTAGGGGATGGTGGGAGAGACATCAAACATGTATACTTTTTGGGTATCAGTTTTGGGAAGCACTTTACTAGACCAGTGATGTGTAATCCTGATCCTGGAGGGCCAGTATCCTGCAGAGTTTTGCTCCAGCCAGCTCCAACACACTTGGCTGGATTTTCCTAGTGAGTCTAAGATTTTGATTAGCTGATTCAGGTGTGTTAATTAGGGTTGGAGCTCAACTCTGCTGTATTGTGGGCCATTTGTGCCACATTTATGCCACAATGTATCAGTTTAGGTGTTTTTATTTTTTTCAGGTGTGCTCTTAGATGCTGTAAAAAAGTAATGATATAATTTAATTAATGTAGTCATCGTCATATGTAGTCAAGGTTGTGTGTTTCAGAGTTGCTAACTTAGTGACTTTTTAAACCTCTTAGAGGCTTTATTCTGTTGTTGTTGTTTTCAAAAGCTACTTGTGACAAATCTTAGATCTGGGCATTCTAAAGAGTAAATGTAAAATATGTCCATCGATCATACGGTTTTTAGGTAAAGAAATATATTTTTGGTTAAAAAAAAACATAGAAACCATAGAACATTTTCAAACCATATACATTTTATATTATGAGAAACATAATATAAAAATCTTAAACTGCGTTTCATGACCATCATGACCTGTGATCAGTGTAATATGCAAAAGCTCATCATGTACAGACTTCATTGCAAGATGTTTTACTGATATTTATGCATTAGCTTCACCCTGTTCCTGTTAGTAGCATTAAAAAAGTTATCTATATTGTGATTATATTACATTACATTACATTTCTCAACGAGTCTTTTATCTACACTGTATTGTCAGAATGTTAGTTATGGTGAAAGAATTAGTGAGATTCTTCCATTGCCGTAGGGAAACACTGCATTGTGTGATCAGTAGACATGACTGTGTTCGGCTACAGTATAGCACTGCAACCATTGATGGAATGGGTGGAGTTCTACATAGAATGCTATAATCAACACTTTTCATGATCAGTTCATCTTGCCAGTTGTAATATTAAAATATAATGATGATATTATAGCAATTTTTTAAGTAAAAATGTTATAGTAAAAAATGGTAATTTCATATGCAAAGATGTAAGTCAAGCTTAGCAGTTGGAATATACGTTGATGTTTCAAATCAAAGATCTAAAATCAGGATAGAAAATGAAAAGATCTAAATGCTGTTTTTCATGAAAATAACAATAAACCTCAGAAACATAAAATACATTTAATAGACATGTTTCACATTAAATCTTATAAAATACAGTGCATAAGTATAATTTAGCAATTGTTTTCGTTTGAAAGCCATGTTTCCAACATTCGTAAAAGTGCATTTTACCATCTTTAAAATATCTCTAAACTACAACATTTGATCTCAATGTCAAATGCAGAAATATTAATTAATGCGTTAAAGGACCCAAGGCTAGATTATTGTAATGCTTTTTCAGGTAGTTGCTCTGTGAGATTAATTAACAAACTCACTGGTCTAACATACAGCAACTAGAGTTCTTACTGGAACCAGGAAGTATGACCATACTGGCCCAGGTTCTGTCAACACTGTACTGCTAAACATTGCATACATTTCAAAATAGTGTTAATTACTTATAAAGCCCTGAATGGTTTAGCACCTCAGTACCTGAGGAAGTTATTATCTACACTTTTGATAATTTGATAATACCTAGAACAGGGGTCTCCAACCCTGCTCCTGGAGAGCTATCATCCTGTAGACTTCAGTTCCAGCCCTGCTCCAACACACCTGCCTGTAATTATCAAGTAGCACTGGACATCTTAATCAGCTGGTTCAGGTGGGTTTGATTGGGGTTGGAGCTGACATCTGTAGGACGGTAGATCTCCAGGAGCAGGGTTGGAGACCTCTGACCTAGAATATCAAAATCAACTACGGGTGGCAGATCATTTTCCTATTTAGTGCCCAAACTCTGGAACAGTCTACCAAGTAGTGTTCAGGATCACAACATGTTTTTTCCAGGGTTGGAGCTAAACTCTGCTTGACATTGGCACTCCAGGACCAACGTTACCTATCCATGTGTTAAAGCAGTGGTTCTCAAACCTGTCCTGTGGACCTCCAGCCACCAAATATTTTGTATGTGTCGTCATAGGCCACACCCATTTCAAGTCTTGCATATTCTACTAATGAGCTGTTGAGTTGAATCAGGTGTGTTAAATGAGGGAGACATACAAAATATGCTGTGATTGGGGGTCAACAGGACAGGTTTGAGAACCACTGTGTTAAAGGATTATCGGGCTGTGTTAATTAGGTCAACTTGTATTATTGACACAATGTTTTTCTGTTTAAGGTTAAGGTGACTAGATTTATAATGCAGATTACAATGTTACTCTTATATGTTGGATCACATACCTCATATCCAGATATGCTCAACTGGATGGACACATCTAGAGGTTGATTGGTTACTCCTGCTACAGATTTAACCAAAGACATAAAGAGAAGAGGGAACCAGACGATGCAGATAAGAGCAAAAATAATGAAGCCGCCCATTGGGTATTTCACCACCTTCTTCTTCCTCTGTCCACGTACATGAGGATATCTCTGTGGCAAGAAAGCATCCTATGTAAATCACCACAAACATATAAGGACATTCATATTTATAATAAAATATAACAAGTTAGTACACCATTGTGAAACATAATTTAAATGTCAAATGATTGTATTACCCCTCAACTATATTATTTCTTAGTTGACATGTAGAGCACTTCCTATCATAAACATATACTTTATATAGTATATATATATATATATATATATATATATATATATATATATAAATAAAACAAAACTGAGTATGCCTGCAATTTCCAATACACCTTGTGGTTTCCAGCTGTTGGCTGGAATGAAATGTAAGCTCCAGAACTTTCTCAGTTTTTGTCTGTTATCATGCTTTCTCATCAAAAAGAATAGACAGAGAGAAAAAGAGCAACAGTACCACTAATCAGAAAAGCAGTGACTGCCCTTCTAAATTGAAACCACATCCGCAAAGTATTAAGTGATTTGGTAAAATTTAAGGTCATTAAAAGTCTCTAAAAAAATCTAATTTTTACTTATGAGAGAGTCTTATATTTTTGATTTAGACATTAGCGTTTATTTATTTTTGTGTCTTTTTGTGGATTTGCTTGTTCATGTGACAATTTGACACATTTAAGACACTCATTTGCTTTGACATACATTTACATTTATGCATTTAGCAGACGCTTTTATCCAAAGTGACTTACAGTACATTCAGGTTAAACATACAGGTGCATCTCAATAAATTAGAATGTCGTGGAAAAGTTCATTTATTTAACTAATTCAACTCAAATTGTGAAACTCATGTACTACATAAATTCAATGCACACATACTGAAGTAGTATAAGTCTTTGGTTATTTTAATTGTGATGATTTTGGCTCACATTTTACAAAAATCCACCAATTCAACAAATTAGAATATGGTGACATGCCAATCAGCTAATCAACTCAAAACACCTGCAAAGGTTTCCTGAGCCTTCAAAATGGTCTCAGTTTGGTTCACTAGACTGCACAATCATGGGGAAGACTGCTGATCTGACAGTTGTTCAGAAGACAATCATTGACACCCTTCACAAGGAGGGTAAGCCACAAACATTCATTGCCAAAGAAGCTGGCTGTTCACAGAGTGCTGTATCCAAGCATGTTAACAGAAGGTTGAGTGGAAGGAAAAAGTGTGGAAGAAAAAGATGCACAACCAACCGAGATAACTGCAGCCTTATGAGGATTGTCAAGCAAAATCGATTCAAGAATTTGACTTCACAAGGAATCGACTGAGGCTGATGTCAAGGCATCAAGAGCCACCACACACAGACGTGTCGAGGAATTTGGCCACAGTTGTCGCCAGAGGCGTCCTTACCTGGGCTAAGAGAAGAAGAACTGACTGTTGCCCAGTGGTCCAAAGTCCTCTTTCAGATGAGAGCAAGTTTTGTATTTCGTTTGGAAACCAAGGTCCTAGAGTCTGGAGGAAGGGTGGAGAAGCTCATAGCCCAAGTTGCTTGAAGTCCAGTGTTAAGTTTCCACAGTCTGTGATGATTTGGGGTGCAATGTCATCTGCTGGTGTTGGTCCATTGTGTTTTTTGAAAAGCAACGTCACTGCACCCGTTTACCAAGACATTTTGGAGCACCTCATGCTTCCTTCTGCTGATCAGCTTTTTAAAGATGCTGATTTTATTTTCCAGGAGGATTTGGCACCTGTCCACACTGCCAAAAGCACTAAAAGCTGGTTAAATAACCATGATGTTGGTGTGCTTGACTGGCCAGCAAACTCACAAGACCTGAACCCTATAGAGAATCTATGAGGTATTGTCAAGAGGAAAATGAGAAACAAGAGACCAAAAATGCAGATGAGCTGAAGGCCACTGTCAAAGAAACCTGGGCTTCCACACCACCTCAGCAGTGCCACAAACTGATCACCTCCATGCCACGCCGAATTGAGGCAGTAATTAAAGCAAAAGGAGCCCCTAGCAATTATTGAGCACATATACAGTAAATGAACATACTTTCCAGAAGGCCAACAATTCACTAAAAATATATATTTTATTGGTCTTATGAAGTATTCTAATTTGTTGAGATAGTGAATTGGTGGGTTTTTGTTAAATGTGAGCCAAAATCATCACAATTAAAAAAGATTTTAACTTCTTCAGTCAGTGTGCATTGAATTTATTGTGTGAATTGAGTCTCAAAGCAACACACAGTGGTAATATGTTACCGAAGGAATACAATTTGTAAATGGATCAGTTTAATTAATGACCCATTCATAAACACACTTGCCTCGTTCCTTTTGCTGTTTGAATGAATCAGCTGAATAAATTAATTCACTTTTATTTAAAAACATTTAAAATGATAAATCATTTCATATTTAAACACTGAATAATAACAAAAACAATATCATAGCATTATGTCAAGTCACCTTTATTTATATAGCGCTTTTAACAATACAAACTGTAATAAAGCACTGCACAATATCGTTATTTACATGCATTATGCAATTGTAAATGCAGTGTTAAATATACTAATGCCACTTCTGATGCTGCTTCTGCAATGTAAAAATAGATTTTGTTGATAATGATTTCATGAAATTAATATACTGTTATTATTATAATTCGATTAAATTAAATTTGAATGTCAGAATTTAACATAGAATGTGACAGTATAGAGAGAAATATATAAATAATTTATTTAATTCACGCAAATTTGTGTCATTGCTGTGAACTGACCATTATGGTGTGGTGCAAACGGATTCCGTGCTTTTAACAGCCTAAGTTATTCTAGGTTTATTGTGTTGTTTTAAGTTCCTTGTGAATATTGTAAATACACATTTGATTTTCACTTTTAAATTGTTGTCTGTCTCATCTTTTTAAACACTCCAAGATCTCAAACAGTATAATCTGACGCAATTTTAACGCTTGTAACATCTTCCGGTAAGACTGACCTTTACATATGGTAGCCCATGTGGGGAACGTATAAAGATTTTAAATGCTGTTGAGAAAAGTGCTTTAAGATGAAGATCAAATCAAGTTAGTGCTGCTTCTTTTAATACATCTTCTGGTTTTAATGATGAACAGGTTTTACATCTCTGTGAATGTGTACAGCTTCGCGCTGAGGTGGTTGCTCTTAAAACAATTTTTTTTAACTGGAGAAGGATTTTAAAGACTCTATTGAAAGCATCTTAACCGCGGAGTGTATTTTAGAGAGGCTGTGGATTTAAAATTTGGTACAATGGAGGAAACTATCAAGGATGCTGTGGCGACACTGGAGAGAAAGGTCATAGACTTTTTTTAACAGGAGAGACAAGAAAAGGGCGAAACAGCTGGAGCAGATAAAGGATCCAGATGACGCCATCTCTCCTCCCACTGCGATGACCAGCCCAGTGCCTCCCACGCAACCCCTGGCCTTCTTACAGCCAACAATCCCAGCACATCTACAACTTCACAGACTATCAACAGAGCCACAGATTGAGAATTCTGTGCCCCCACTCCAACCGGGCCAGAGTTCGACACCATCTTCTCAATCCTCCCCTTCTCCAGAGAACAACTCAGCAGCGTGTATGTGATGACGCCACTTTTCAGGGACTTTTTATCTCTCCCTCCACTTCACCGAACAACCGGATCGAAGTGCGGGAACAACAGGGCTTGCTGTATCTGCTGATCCAGAGGGGGGACGTGATTTCATTGTGATTGATTTTGATTTCACGTTTGTAATTTCATTTAATGTGTAATGTTGCTGTTTGAGCATAAGCAGTATCTGCAAAGATACAAAGTTGAAAGTTCAATGGAAACAGAGATATTGTCTTTATAGAAGAGGAATGAATTGTTGCCATGCCGTCAAAACTATGGGTTCACTAAAAAATATATATTCATGTATGAACTGTGATTCTGTCTTCTAGCGAATCTAATGGATTCAGAAGTTTCAAAATCAATGTTTTAAATAATCGTTTCTTAATCATGTTCCTCGCCTCCCCTGCTCTGCATCTCTCTCTCTCTCTCTCTCTCTCTCACCTGATTCAATGATTTAAATAATCAACTCGTCTGCTCTATCAGTGAACTGTGTTCCAATTATATATTTTATGTGTATAGATAGACAGATATTTTTACATAGCTACAAGAAGCATTAAACGGCACACTGTTGCTGAGTAGCGAGCAATACTTGCTGACAAACACTTTTTACTGTTAAAAAAATGCTATAAAGCAATCATGTATTCTGTTGTTTTAAAGTTTTAATCAGGATAAGACTGTATATTTGCAAGCTAACAAAAGCAGTAGCATTTACAAATAACAGCGTATCTAAAAGTATGAGACATCAACAACAACAAAAAAACATTATTCTGAAACGCCCTGTAATAGCCGTGTGCTTGCACAGGTTCTGGGCGATTCTGCTCACAAATATTCTCTGGGTCTCATTCGGGCTCAAATTTATCAGATTACAATACAGAGCACATTCTGAGGTGAGGGGCATAACGTTTCCGCATGTGCACTGGCGGTTTAGCGTATTTCAGAGGGAGGGGTTTAATAAAACCAGCAAATCGTCAGTGTTCATTAGAGAAGGGACAGAGCAGTGTAGTATAAAGGCAAATTCAGTGATTTTATATTTTTATTTTTTATGAAGCATTAATAGACTGCACCCCATAAACAAAATCAAGCCTAGAAAATTAATTATAAAATAACAGTCAACCACCCCTTTAAGTGCTGCAGCATAGTGTGGATGTAGATGGTACATTTTCACATTTTTATTATTTTATTATTGGTTATTATGCATTTATTATGCACAATTGTAATTTTTAAAAATCACAATTTAAACAAAAATTCTCCCTTATCTGATACATCCATTTCAGTTCTTGGAATTTCTTCTGATGAGCTTATCAATTGCATCAGGTGTGATTGATTCTAAGGTGTGAAACAGTGTTGTTCCAACCCTGCTCTAACACACAAAGTATGTAAGCCTTAAGGACTTGAAAAGTTGGATCAGGTGTGTTTAATTGGGGTTGCATCTAAACTCTGAAGGGCTCCTGCACTCCTGTCCTAGAGCATGACATTATACAAATATGTGATGTCACCTGTATGTGTCAGTTTGGAAAGTCAATAAAATTAATTTGGATGGCAAATTTTCACCTTTTCCGCTTCTCTCCAGCATTTCAGAATAAATATGTTGGCATAAATGTCCTCCACACAGATCCAGCTGGACAGGCTAAGAGTTGTTTCTGTCCACACCCAGTCCATAACTGCCCTTAATTCAGTCAGGAATGGAACAAACCTGAACCTGTCAAAAAAAACCATACATTTACATTAAGTCATTTAGCAGACACTTTTTTTCCCAAGCGCAACCAACAAATGAGGACAATATAAGGAATCAAACCAACAAATGAGCAACATTATGTAAGTTATGTGACAAGTCCCGGTTATTAAGACAGACACGCAAACACTAGTCTACGTTGACAACTACACAAGCAAAAGACTATGGCATGTTGAAGTTCTGAAGTGTGTTTCCCAAAACATTCTTAATGCTACATCGTTCTTAAGTTACCTTAAACTGTACCTTAACGTTAATACATTTTTAGTTAAGTATACACTCTGTAAGTCACATGTTGATCTGCGTCCACAGTAAACAACTGAAAATGCATGTCACATGACTATTTATGCACACTGGGCATGCACGTAAATGTGTAAAAAGTTATTGTTTGCATGGTCATCAAGGATATGCAGAGTGAATGTGGGCAGCCATACCATCATTTTCAAGACCTAATAATGAGGACTGGAATTGAGAACCGCTAATTGGTATCACGTTACAATAAATCTTCAACAAACATTTCATTCTTAAAGTTACACTAAGTGATTTTTGAAAAACGCTTTTGACCACAGTGTCGGACCGAGTCCCAAAACACACTTGTAGCCAATCAGCATTAGGGGACTTGTCTTGCAGTGATAGAAAGATGAGAGCACTCAATTTAAGTGCACAGATTAGCAGATCGACAATAGATAGAGAGAGAAATTATCAGAGAAATAATACATTAAAAAGAAGGGTTATGATCAGGCAAGAGGTAGCACCCGCGTAAATTTCGGAGCAGTTTCCAGCGGTGGAGAGAACTCAAGGATCGGGAATGCTTTGAATCTGATGCCAAGATTGCATTGTTTCTTCTTGATAGGTGAGTAACAATGATTTTACTTTGTTTCACACAACTTGTTCATGTTGGCTTTTGTTTGTGTCACGAATCTGGTTGCCACTCACCACACTACAGCTGCACATCACCCATGGACTACAACTCCCATCATTTACTGCACTTACGACACACACATTCCCATCCACCATTGCACCAATCACACAGCTGTCACCAATCACTCAATAACCCTGATTGTCTCACCACACCTGCACCTCATTCACACACACACATATAAGCAGCACACTTCCTTGCACTCACTGCGAAGTCTTGTTTAGCCCCGTCTGACATTTCTGAGCGTTACCCATCCTGCTGTTTTGTTATCTCTGTGTTTGACCCCGGACTGCCCGACCTTGGAACTCTAAACCTGTGCCTGTGACCCCGACTTCTGCCTGGTATTGTTTACGTCTCTGCCCTGCCTCTGATATTCCTGTTTTTGCCCGCTGACCTTTGCCTGTTTGATTCTGCCTCTGTCTATAAATATCTTACTGCAAATGGATCCACACGCCTTTGACCAGTCATTACAGAAGACTTCGCCAAAGATGAATCCAGCAGTAAGGTTGATGTTACTCCGCCAAGGTACAAGGTCCATTGAGGAATATGTTGCAGACTTTCTGGAACTGGCACACCTGACTCGGCTCGATGAACTATGACTGATGATATTTTTTAGAGGGGGTTTATCTGAACCACTCAGTTCAATCATGCTGCTGCATGAGGCTACTGGGACACTGGAAGAGTATAGTGACCTAGCATTAAGACTGAGTGGCTCTCCTTTCACCGTGGGAGTTGCGGAGGAGGAGAACCATCCCCCCATAGGAACCTCGACTTCCGAACCTTGTCACAAGATGGCTGCCGATCCTGAGTCTCATAACAGTCCTGCCAAGCCAGAATCTGCTCTCGCCAGGCCTGCCAAGTCAGAGTCCCCGGCCAGGATGGCTACCACACCTGCGGATGCACCTCTTTGGCCAGGACTGATTGCTAGTGTGTTGGACCCACCACTGGTGTCGGTGCGAGCAGCTGGCATCCCAGGTCCGCTCCATCCCAGGAGCTCGCAGTGAGTCCGCTCAGAGCCGCTCCCAGGAGTAGCAATGAGTCGCTCCAGAGGTCCTCCCAGGGACAGGATATATGTTCCAGAGCCCGCTCCGGCCCCAGGAGCCTGAGGTTGGCTGCTCCAGAGCCCGCTCCGTCCCAGGTCAGCATCAGGGTGTTTCGCTCCAGAGCCCGCTCCGTCCCAGGAGCTCGTGAGGTCCGCTCCAGCGCCCGCTCCGTCCCAGGAGCTCGCAAGACCAGCGGAGGAAGATCGAGCACTTGCAGGAGACAGCACCGAGGGCGCTGGCAAGAGCAGGCACTAGAGAGCTGGTGAGGAGCAGGCACTGGACAGAATGGCGAGGAGCAGGCACACGCATTTTTGTGAACTGGACGGAAGCAGCGAGAGGAAGGTTTGAGGAACAGGACCAGCGGATGCATCGGCGAGCTGGATGGAACCAGCGGATGCATCGGTGAGCTGGACGGAATCAGCGGAGACATCGGTGAGCTGGACGGAATCAGCGGAGACATCGGTGAGCTGGCAGGGACCAGCCGAGGCAACGGTGAGGAGGACTGAGGCATCCAGCGTTGCATTCCAGCGTATTTCCGCGGCTTCGCCTCCTGGCGGCAGGTGGCCATTGTTCCCCGTGTTCTGGGGAACCAAAATCAGCCTCATCTTGGGTTTTGGGTGGATTATTCTGTCACGATCTGTCGTGAAGCTGCAATGTCCAAAAGGAGCCAGGAAACACGGAACGAGTGCAGGAACTTCTTTTAAACACTTTAATAAGACAGAACACAGGGATGACAGAGATCGCTGGAGACAGGTGCACACACACACAGGACGTTTAGACATTAACAATAATCCACAGGAAACATGGGGCAGAACAGACTATAACTGGAAACACCTGGGACGAAATCAAGACACAAACGGAGACTAATTAATTAATGATGACAGGACACTAGGACAGGAAAACCAAATATGGGCAGGGAAACAAAAGGCAGAGGGAGACAAACTGTCAAAGTATACAGAATTAACAAAATTTTGCCATACATTAAATATATTACATTTCTGCAATATTTAAATCTATTATAGAAACTTAATTTCCTGTAAAGCTGCTTTGCAACGATTGTATAGCAAAAGCGCTATACAAATAATCTTGAATTGAATTGAATACTATTTAAACTGAACTGACGATGCCATCACTAAATTCAATAATGAAAGCCTTCAACTTAAAATTGAGTGTTAAATCTTGTAATTTTACAATATTGACATGATTTTCCTATTTTGATATTATGCAGTTGCTTTGTTTCAATTTGTATTGTTTAAAGCGCTATATAAAAAAGGTGACTTGACTTGATACAGCACACCTCTTTGATCTTGTCTACTTCTAAATAACACTCCATTATTGAACTCCAATCTGTTCCACTCTCTCAGTCATAAGGCTACCTCTACAGGATCTACTTTTCCTTCAGGTTTTTGCCCGGATTCAAACGACTTATTTACTTTGTTGAGCTTGGATCAGCTCTTTGATGCTCACTCAACTCTTCTTCAGATATTCGGAAAGAATTGGAAAGCCACGGGCGTCCTCCTGCTGGAACTCCAGGGGTACTGCGCTAGCATTGTGGTATTCGGTAGAATTCATAGAACCCTAAAGGGCAGACGGATGCTGTCTGTTTATCAGCCTCTTCCATCTAATGAGATCCTGTGTCTAACAGGCAGTTTACTTCCTTCCCTTCGACTCTGACTTGCGCAGTGCATCTCATTCCTATTAATTAATCTGGTAACTTCAAAGAATTTCTAGCACCAAAATGCTTATTAAACACTTGTCGCTGTTTAGGACTTTGTTTCTTCCTTTCGGTCCCCATCCGCCCTGAGACAGATACTGCTTTTAATTTAAAGACACTGCTGCAGTTAAATTTTGCAATAGCTCACGCTCAAAAAACTGTGTCTTGGTTGTAAAAAAACACACGGTTTTGTAGTATACAGTGTTACACTCTGTAATGAAGGGTCTGAGGCATGTGGATCCATTTGGGATCAGGGTCAAACAGGCAGTGATCAACCATCAGTGTCAGAAATATCAGAGGCAAGGCAGAGACGTAAACAATACCGGGCAGGAGTCAGGGCAGGCAGCAACACAATCTGAACTTCAAGGAGCAATATCACAAGGGCAGGCAGCAGAGAATCAATGGGGGTAAACAGTCCAGGGTCATACACGGGAAGGTCACAGAAACAGGAATAATGCTCAGAATGTCAGCCGGGGCAAAACAAGACTTCGCAATGAGTGTGAGTGTGAAGGCTGCTTAAGTAGGGCAGTGAATGAGGAACACCTGTGCAGGTGATTAGTCCAGGTACGGGGTGTAAACAGTGAGTGCTAATGAGTGATTGTGACAGCTGTGTGACTAGTGCAATGGTGGATGGGAAATGCACTCCATGGGTGATGTGCAGCTGTAGAGAGGTGCAAGAGACAATGTGGTGAGTGGGCGTGAGCTCATGAACCGGATTCGTAAAACACACAGAATGAGACCATCAAAAAAAAAGTGGAGAAAGAAGCAGAACTTTGTTTATTTGCATTGTGGCAAGCTGTGACGCACGCTGTAACACACATGTCATCTGATGGGGGCGGAACATATCGATCGGCTTTTTGGACAAAATAAACCCATTTACATTTTTTATCTATGTGTACTTGTGTTTTGTGGGAAATGTGTGTGGATTATAATCAGCTGTGATTACTCTGACTGAATGACGGCTATCACTATGAATGCCAATTGGTCATTATAGACTATATGGCCCATATCTGTATGATTATCTTCTGTATTACCACCGCACATCAGTGTGTGATTACTGACTATTATCAACAATTTGTGTGAATGCCTGGCAATATCAGTGTATCTCTGGCAATCAGAGTATGTACTACATACAAACCAATTTTTTTCTTTCTTTCTTTTTACTACTCAAATTATTCTTATTTTATGTTTTAGTGGTCCAATACATCACTTATATGATGCCTATAATACTTTTATAATTGAAAAACACAGTGGTATGTATAATGACTAAAATAATGTAATAGTTTGTAGAACTATTCAATACATTTGGTAAATAAATATTTTTCCTCAAACGTGGGGTGTTCTATATATAGTCTCAGGAAAATATTTTTTTTCATGGTATCTTCTTCAGATTTGAAATATAAACTCATGAGACATGTGACTTTCAATCCATTACTTTTCTGGATTGCTCCAGGAATTAATTCATGTATTTTATTTGAAATACAATTTTTTATTTATTCAGTGTGGTTCCCTTTTTTCAAAGCACTTCAGTCTCTATAACTTTTTATCTTTTTGAGCATTATCAACTCTGGATGATGGATAGTAAGGCCCAAGGGGTCTTCTTTCCACAGACACTAAAATTGTGTGTGAAGCACACTGAAGTCAACAACTCTGAAGTTAACAATTTTAAGTTAAGTAGGTCTTTTTCAACTGTGAGTCCCAAAATGGGGAGTGCTGCTAACAGGTTAAAATGTAATTTTAAGAAATGTTGGAATAAATTAATCTCTTTTCTGTTATTTGTCCTAAAATTGAGCACTGACTGCCTTTTAGAAGCAAGAAGCAAACTATCTGTTGGGTAGAAAGCCACACTGCATCTTCTAGACTACAAGGAAGTAGGGTGATCTACAGTTAAAGCATGTTGTATTCCTTTAATTTAAAGTGTGTGATGCACTCTATCGAGAATATTGAGCTGAAGATTGACTTTACAAAACTAAATCGCAAATTAAATCGCAATCGCAATATTTGTCAGAAAAATCGCAATTAGATATTTTCCACAAATCGCACAGCCCTACTTTAGAGTCTTTGTAGCATGCTAAGAGTAAAAGTTACATTATTTTGAATGTACAGAATCATTGAACAAATCAGTCATTGTGGAACGAGTAATTTACTTACCCCTGAAAGAGGAAGAGGTTGAAGTAGTTGTGGTTCTTGGTAAGAAAATTTCCAAGAACACGGTTCGGGTAGCCACATTTGATCTGGTATGCTGAGAGACCAAAATAAATGCACTTTACAAAGTACCAGAGTTGAGCAACTCGATTCCTGTTGAATCTCCTGAAACAAGAGACATTGCAGTACAATTAACTTTAGAAGTATCATACTGGTAATCCATATTGTATTGGTATTGGTAAGCCATTTTGTAATATTCACACTTAATAATTCCATTATTGCACACAACTACTACAATTAACAAGCCACAATTTTAGGTGATGTGTTACACCTTTTTTACCCTTTTAACCCTTTATATTTAACCCTGGGAGATATGGGGAATGAGACAATAGTCTAGAGAACTGCCCTGGCAATTTAAACCTTTGGATTTACAAAGTGTAAAGAGGAGACTTTTGAATGTTAACAGGTAGGGGTTAATCATTTGACCCCAGCATTAGCACTCAACCACTTGCATAAACAACACAAATAGTGGTCAATTGAAATAGTAGAAGCTTGACTTTACATTGACTATAGAAAAGTTGATTCTAAAGGGGTGCTTTTAAATTTGACAGAGCTCTGTTTTCACAGCATGGGGAAAAACTGGTTTACTTGAAAATGTTATTTGTAAAAGCATCGTATATAACAGATACAACTTGTGTTGTTGAAAAAGTCTCAACGAGCTGAACACAATAAGTATATCTGTTTCAGTTTTAGACCAAAATATACCAAGTTGTTGTATGAATAGCTGACACAAAAGCACAAGTAAACCGTATACACACGGCATTTACGACACAGTATTGTAACATACATCGCATAACTACATTTAGAGCACACACAATGTAACAATGCGTAAATCTTGAGTGTACACTTGGACACCATTCAATGCCTTGTTTAGTTTGATTACTGTGTTCACACTGAACATTCCACAAAGATAAAGTGGCCTTCGAATGCATGGTTAATGCATTTAATTAACCAAAAATGAATGTGTGGACTTTTGGACTCTTAATGTACTCAGCTTTCACACCTTTAATTACATACTGGAGTTGAAAGGGCTAGCAGACTTTGATGTTGTATACAGGTGCATCTCAATAAATTAGAACGTTGTGGAAAAGTTCATTTATTTCAGTAATTCAATTCAAATTGTGAAACTTGTGTATTAAATAAATTAAATGCACACAGACTGAAGTAGTTTAAGTCTTTGGTTATTTTAGTTGTGATGATTTTGGCTCACATTTAACAAAAACCCACTGATTCAATATCTCAACAAATTAGAATACTTCATAAGAAAAAAAAAACATTTTGGCAAACCCTAAAGAAGTCTGCTATCATCTCCACAGTTTTGAGATTGTTTAGCTCCAGGTTGTTAAGACTGCACCAGACAGCCTGCTGCTCAACTTCCTGTTTAACAGAGGGGTCTGTTAAAGTGCAAGTATTGGTGTAAAGGGAGAAAAGCAGTGGGGAGAGAACACAGCCCTGAGGGGCCCCAGTGCTGATGTTGAGAGTTCTGGTTGTGAGTTTGCCCAGCCTCACTAGCTGCTGCCTGTCTGTCAGGAAGCTGGGGATCCACTGACAGATGGAGGTGGGACCAGAGAGCAGTGTCAATTTTTCTGAGAAAAGGTCAGGCATGATGGTATTGAAGGCCAAGTTGAAGTCCACAAATAAGATCCTTGCATAATTCCCAGGTTTGTTGAGGTGTTGCAGGATGTAATGCAGTCCCATATTGACAGTGTCTTCCACAGACCTGTTTGCTATGTAGGCAAACTGAAGAGGATCCAGCAAGGGTCTAGTGATGTCCTTCAGGTAGGCCAGGACCAGTCTCTCAAGTGACTTAATGACCACAGACGTGAGAGCGACAGGTATGTAGTCATTATATCCAATAGTTTGGGGATTTTTGGGGACGGGAATAATGGTAGAGTGTTTGAAGCAGCAGGGAACTGCACACAGCTCCAGAGATCTGTTGAAGATCTGTGTAAAGATTGGGGCCAGTTGGTCAGCACAGACTTTTAGAAAGGCAGGTGAAATACCGTCTGGTCCTGAAGCTTTCCTAGATTTCTGTTTTCTGAAGATCTGGTCCACATGCTCAACACAGACTTTAAACGCAGGTAGAATGATGGGGGAGGGAGACGGGTTACAGGGGGGGTAGGTGAATGTGTGAAGTGCAGATCAGAGCGGATTCTGCTTATCAGTCTGGCCTTTTCAAATCGGCAGTAAAACACTTTGAGATCACCAGCCAGTTGTTGATTCTCCACAGACTGTGGAGGAGGTGTCTTGTACTTGGTGATGTTCCTCAGACCAGTCCATACTGATGCCGGATCGTTCGAAGCTGTTTGAGTTTATCATTATTGAATGATACGAATGTCCTGGTGGGGATGCACATATCCTCACAGAAACCAATATATGATGTTACAGTCTCTGTGAGCTCGTCCAGATCGGTGGCATCTGCTAAAAAACACTCCAATTAGTGAGGTCAAAACAAGCTTTAAATCTGGCTCTGCTTCATTGATCCATCTTTTAACAGTTCTTATAGCAGGTTTAGCTGATTTCAATTTCTGCCTGTAGGTCGGTATAAGATGAACCAAATAGTGATCAGAGAGCCTCAAAGCTGCTCATGGGACAGAGTGATATGCATCTTTAATTACTGTGTAACAGTAATCCAATATATTACTTTCTCTGGTGGGACGTGTAACGTGCTGTCTGTATTTTGGCAGTTCACAGGAGAGATTTGCTTTATTAAAATTTCCAAGAATGATTAAAAGTGAGTCTGGGTACCTTTGCTCCGTTTCAGATATTTGTTTGGCCAGCTGTTGCACTCGCGGCGCTCATGCACGCGTCTGGAGGCACGTACACATTCACGAGAATGAATGAGGAAAACTCCCATGGCGAATAGAAAGGTTTACAGTTTATGAAGAGCGCCTCTAAATTAGGAGAGCACATCTCCTTCAGAGTTGTTACGTCTGAACACCAACCTTCATTTTTGTAGAAAAAAAAAACTTTAAAAGAACGGGAGCGTTCCACACCACAGCAGCCATAAGCCAGAATTAAGATGGCTTATCCACCATCTTAATCAGGTTCCTGTAAGGATACACTGTAAGTCCCCCCTGTTGTCTGCCCTCATTTATTCCCAGCTGTGTCACCTCTTTGCTGTCAATTGAGCACTCCTCATGTTACCTCCTCATGTTTATGTGTTATGTCTGAGCTCTCTCTCATGGTTTTTGCTTCTATTACTGTCTGGCTGTTATTTGTGCTCAGGACCCAAAGACGAGGAGTTTGTAGCAAAGCCATTTTCCTCGCTGGACTCGGCTCATTTCTCTTATGGTTGTCTCTAAAATCAGTGTGTCCTTCAAGTGGTGTGCAGAGAACACAGAGCTATCATTCTGAATCTCATCTATTTCATGGAGTCACCTGCTTTAATTTTCTTCTTTTAAGTTAAAATAATTCAAAAAAGGTGATGAATCACCAAAAAAGATCAAAAAACACATCTGCTCTGTTCTGCCTGCCTCACTCGACCCCCTGCAGTTTGCATACAGGAGCAACCACTCCACTGATGATTCCATTGCTTTCACCCTACACACTGCTCTCTCCCATCTGGACAGTAAGAACACCTATGTGAGAATGCTATTTCTGGACTACAGCTCCGCATTCAACACCATAGCGCCTGCTAAGCTTGTTATGAAACTCCAGACTCTGGGCCTAAACAAATCTTTGTGCAGCTGGATCCTGGACTTCCTGTCAGGCAGATGTCAGGTGATCAGAATGGGTAACATTACCTCATCTCCGCTGGTCCTCAACACTGGTGCTCCTCAGGGCTGCGTTCTTTCCCCACTCCTGTACTCCCTGTACACACACAACTGTACAGCCACACACAGCTCAAACATCATCGTCAAATTCGACGGTGGTAGGCCTAATCACTGGCAATGATGAGACGGCCTACAGAGAAGAGGTGCATGCTCTGACACACCTCTCATTCAACATCAACAAAACCAAGGAGTTGGTGGTGGATTTCAGGAGACAGAAGAGAAAATACCCTCATCATCATCGACAGGACACCTGTGGAGCGGGTCAGTAGCTTTAAGTTTCTAGGAGTCCACATCACTGAAGACCTCACATGATCTGCTAACACAGATGCAGTGCTGAAGATTGAATGAATGATGCATTTATATAGCGCTTTATTGTGTATTGCTGTACACCCAAAGCGCTTTACACAACGTGAGGGGGTCTTTTCTAAACCACCACCAGTGTGCAGTATCTACTTGGATGATACAGCGGCTGCCACAGGATAATGGTGCCAGTGCCAGGAGAGAGAGTGATAGAGCCAATCCAGTGGATGGGGATTATTAGGAGGCCATGATTGACAAGGCCCATTGTGGGAATATAGCCAGGACACCGGGTTTACACCCCTAATCTTTACAAGAAGTGCCATGGGATTTTTAATGACCACAGAGAGTCAGGACCTCGGTTTAACGTCTCATCCGAAAGACGGTGCTTTTTGACAATATAGTGTCCCTGTCACTACACTGGGGTGTTAGGACCCACACAGACTGCAGGGTGAGCACCCCCTGTTTGTCTCACTAACTCCTCTTCCAACAGGCAACAATAACGCCTCTTTTTCCTCAGGTGCCTGAGGAAATTTGGAATGAGTCCCCACATCCTCCACTCATCCTACATCTGCACTGTGGAAAGCATTCTGACTGGCTGCATCACCGTCTGGTATGGAAACAGCACCAGCAGCAATCGCAAAGCTCTGCAAAGGGTTGTGCGAACTGCCCGCCACACTGTAGGAGGTGAGCTTTCCTCCCTCCAGGACATCTATACCAGGCGGTGCATGAGGAAAGCCCGGAGGATCATCAGTGAAAGCAGCCACCCAAGCCATGGACTGTTCTCTCTGCTGCCAACAGGCAGATGTCTCCGCAGCATTCGATCAGGCACAAGCCGACTGAAACACAGCTTTTTCCCTCAGATTATAAGGCTGCTGAACACTCAGAATTGACACTCACACAGCAGACCTCTTTGCTACCATTAACTATGCACTTTAACTCCACCACCACGGTTTTTACCAACTGGACTTCAATGTAGCATGCACTGCACTTTAACACAATAACACAATAATACTCTGCCAACATCTATTTACCAACCATTACATATACAACCACTCTGTGTACATTTGTGTATTATGTGTATTATGTTTGTATATTTTGTATTTTATTACTTATTGCTTGATATAGTGTATATACTGCATTTGTAAAGTCTCCAAACGTGTATAATGTTATTTGTTAAATGTGTCAATTGTATTCTGCACCGTCTGGAGCATGCTCCCAAGCTTTTCACTCACCACGGCACACATGCTGTTGGTGATGTGACAATAAAAGGGATTTAATTTGAAGTGAACTCTCCCACTGTCATGTGACTCATTAGTGTTACAAGGTCTCAGGTGTGAATGGGGAGCAGGTGTGTTAAATTTGGTGTTATCGCTCTCACTCTCTCATACTGGTCACTGGAAGTTCAAAGTGGCACCTCATGGCAAATAACTCTCTGAGGATCTGAAAGAAGAATTGTTGCTCTACATAAAGATGGCGTGGGCAATAAGAAGATTTCCGAGAGACTCTGAAACTGAGCTGCAGCATGGTGGCCAAGACCATACAGCAGTTTAACAGTACAGGCTCAACTCAGAATGGGCCTTGCCATGGTCGACCAAAGAAGTTGAGTGCATGTGCTCAGCATCATATCCAGAGGTTGTGTTTGGGAAATAGACTTATGAATGCTGTCAGCGTTGCTGCAGAGGTTGATGGGGTGGGGGGTCAGCCTTTCAGGACTCAGACCATACGACTCACACTGCATCAAATTGGTCTGTATGGCTGTCATCCCAGAAGGAAGCCTCTTCTAAAGACGATGCTCAAGAAAGCCTTCAAACAGTTTGCTGAAGACAAGCAGACTAAGGACATGGATTACTGGAACCATGTCCTGTGGTCTGATGAGACCAAGATACACTTATTTGGTTCAGATGGTGTCAAGCATGTGTGTCGGCAAGGGGAATAGTACAAAGACAAATGTGTCTTGCCTACAGTCAAGCATGGTGGTGGGAGTGTCATGGTCTGGGGCTGTATGAGTGCTGCCGTTACTGGGGAGCTATAGTTAATTGAGGGAACCATGAATGCCAACAGGTACTGTGACATACTGAAACAGATCATGATCCCCTCCTTTCGGAGACTGGGCCGCAGGGCAGTATTCCAACATGATAACGACCACTGCCTTGCTAAAGAAGCTGAGGGTAAAGGTGATTGACTGGCTAAGCATGTTGGCTAAGCATGTTTCCAGATCTAAACCATATTGAGCATATGTGGGGCATCCTCAAACGGAAGGTGGAGGAGCGCAAGGTCTCTAACATTTAACATGGTCTGATGAGTCTCGATTTCTGCTGCGACATTCATATGGTAGGGTCAGAATTTGGCATAAAGAACATGGAAGCATGGATCCATCTTCCCTTGCCTCAACAGTTCAGGTTGGTGGTGGTGGTTTAATGGTGTAGGGGATATTTTATTGCCACACTGTGGGCCCCTTAGTACCAATTGAGCATCATTTAAACACCACAGCCAACCTGAGTATTGTTGCTGGCCACATCCATCCCTTTATGACTACAGTTTACCCATATTCTGATGGCTACTTACAGCAGGATAATGCACCATGTCTCAAAGCTCAAATAATCTCAGACAGGTTTCTTGAACATGACAATGAGTTCACTTTACTCAAATTACCTCCACAGTCACCAGATCTCAATCCAATAGAGCACCTTTGGGATGAGGTGGAACGGGAGATTCAAATCATGGATGTGCAGCCGAAAAATCTGCAGCAACTGCGTGATGCTCTCATGTTAATATGGACCAACATATCTCAGGAATGTTTCCAGCACCTTGTTGAATCTATGCCACAACGAATTAAGGCAGTTCTGAAGGCATATATATATATATATATATATATACATTTACATTTACATTTAGTCATTTAGCAGACGCTTTTATCCAAAGCGACTTACAATTGGGGAGTACATAAAGCGATTAATCTTGAAGAGGCAAACATACAGAGGAAGTGCCAATAACACCAAGTCTAAGGCATTGTTCAAATAAGTACAAGCTAGCAAGGGAAGGAGAGAAAGATAAAGAGAAAGATGAAGATTTTGAAAAAGTGAAAGTTTTTTTTTTTTTTTTTATATAGTCAAGTAGAGTTGAAAGAGATGAGTTTTCAGTTGTTGCTTGAAAATTGACAGGGATCCAGTATTCCGGATGGGGTGGAAGATCATTCCACCGGCCAGGAACGGTGAAAGAGAATGTTCTGGAGAGTGATTTTGAGCCTCTCTGTGATGGTACCACGAGGCGCCGCTCACTAGCAGATCTCAGGCTTCTGGAGGGATGTAAGTTCGTAATAGTGAGTGGAAGTAGGTGGGTGCTGAGCCTGTGATTGTTCTATATGCAAGCATCAGTGTCTTGAACTGGATGCGAGCTGCAACTGGTAGCCAGTGCAAGGAGACAAAGAGAGGTGTAACATGGGCTCTCTTGGGCTCGTTGAAGACCAGTCGTGCCGCTGCATTCTGAATCATTTGTAAAGGTTTGATTGTGTTTGATGGAAGTCCAGCTAGAAGAGCATTGCAGTAGTCTAGTCTGGAAATGACAAGGGCCTGGACAAGAAGTTGTGCAGCATGCTCTGTCAGAAAGGGCCTGATCTTTCTGATGTTGTGTAGTGCAAACCTGCAAGATCGAGCAGTCTTTGCAATGTGCTCTTTGAAGGTCAGCTGGTCATCGAAGATTACACCAAGATTTCTGACCGAAGCTGATGGGGTAATTGTTGACGAACCTAACTGAATCGTGAAATCATGCTGTAGAGTTGGAGTTGCAGGGAAGACAAGAAGCTCAGTCTTTGCCAGGTTGAGCTGTAGATGGTTTTCTTTCATCCATGCTGAGATGTCCGCCAGGCAGCCTGAGATCCGTGCAGCTACCGTTGGATCATCTGGTCGAAATGAGAGATAGAGCTGTGTGTCATCAGCATAGAAGTGGTAGGAGAAGCCATGTGCCTGTATGATGGGAGCCAGTGATGTAGTGTATGTGGAGAAGAGGAGGGGTCCAAGAACCGATCCCTGGGGAACCCCAGTGACCAATTTATGTGCTTTGGATACCTCCCCTCCCCAGGCCACCCTGAAAGACCGACCAGTGAGATAGGATTCAAACCAGCGAAGTGGAATCCCAGTGATATCCAGTGATGAGAGGGTGGACAGGAGGATCTGATGGTTGACAGTGTCAAAAGCGGCAGACAGATCCAGCAGAATGAGGACTGATGATTTGGAATTGGCTTTTGCAGTCGCAGGGCTTCAGTGACCGATAGTAGCGCAGTCTCAGCTTTATTAGGTGGTTGTTCTACACACTTAATAAACAAACTACATATGGTCCAAAATACAGCAGCTAGAGTTCTTACTAGAACCAGGAAGTATGACCACATTAGCCGGTTCTGTCAACACTGCACTGCACTGGAACACAACTTTTGGTTGTGTTCCAGTCCTCCTGCCTTTGTCTTCCTTTGATCTAGTTTTCCTTAGTTGCCCTGATGAGTTAATTAGCTCCACACCTGTTTCTGTTTCTCCACGATTGTATTTAGTATTTAAAGCCTGTGTTCTACCCTGTTCCTTGGTCCGCTATTGTTTGAATTATGTGTTATGCTACCCCGTGCTCCTGGATTTCATCTGTGGATTATTATTAAAAGACTATTAATTGAAAAACTCCCATGTCATGTGCTTTTATAGCATAGCACCCGTAACAGAATAGCGGAACCTCAAAGTTGAGTATATTTAGCAGAATTTTTCTTTTGTTTGTTTTTGTTTATCTTATTCCTCTCCCCTTATGGACCAGCAGGTCCATAAGGGCCTGCTGGTCAGCAGGCTTGAGCAGTGTAAGGCACGCCTGCCAGCGGATGGTCCAAATGAGAATTTTGGCACTTGTGTGGAGTGGGTGCTGGAGAATAAAGCACTGTTTTTCTCCTGCCTGCACTGCCGAGGAAAACTCCAGCCCCACTCCCTGATCCAGAGCCCTGCCAGCCCTCACCATCTCGCTGCACGGAGTGTTCGCCAGAGCCCACCTCAGCCGCAGAGTCCGCTGGTTCCGTCCAGCTCTCCAGAGCCCCTGCTGGTTCCGCCCAGTACTCCTTCCTTAGCCAGCTCCTCAACAAATATATCTAGGAGGTTCCCACCCAGACTCCCACTCCCTCCTCCTCTGTATCAGCCAGCCGGTCCATCAGCCCTGTCTCGGCTGTCTCAGGAAAGCCCTTAGGCTTACCCTCAGCACGCCATGTCTGGTGGGTCGGTTGTTCTTCGGGACTTCCTGTCACCAGCTACCTCTGGGTTGGAGGATCCCCAGTCTCCGCCTCCAGCCTTTGAGACCCGGATTCTACCTCGGCCTTCTGACCCATCGGCTCTACCTTGGCTCCTGGCTCCCTCGTCTCCACCATGGCCCGTCATTCCAGCAGCTCCACCGGGCTGCCTCATCCCTCCGGCTTCGCCTTGGTCAGTCGTCTTCATGTCAACTCCACGGTACTCCATTCTTCCAGCTCTGCCTCATCCCTCCATCGGGCTCCTCCCTCCCAAAAGCTCCACCTTCATCCTCTGTCACTTCGGCTCCGCCGCGGCATTCTGGATCCCTGCCTCCACTTCATTCACCTGTGCCGCTGAATCTGCCTAGGCCCTCTGGATCTTCGGTGTCACACAGGCTCTGCGGCTTCTCTGCTCCAACCTGGGCTCTTACTACAGCAGCGTCATCTCCGCCCCCATGGTTTCAGCGGTCCCATCTCCACCATGGCTCCTCCCGCCGTCGACTCCACCTTTTCTGTTTCTCTATAATTGTTTAGTATTTAAAGCCTGTGTTCTCCCCCGTTCCTTTGTCCGCTGTCATTTGATTTATGTGTTATGCTACTGCGTGTTCTTGGATTTAAACAAATGTTCTGCTGTGGATTATTATTATTAAAAGACTATTATTTGAAAAACTCCCATGTCGTGTGCTTTTATAGCATAGCACCCACAACAGCATCAAGCCACTATGATGTATATATTCATGTCACTGTGTGATTTTTAATTAATGTCTTGTTTATGTAAAGCTCTTTTAAACACTACATTTTCAATATATATACAAACTATGTTATATATGTTGCTATGAATAAAAATGTCATGCTTTGATCTCTTACAGCTCTATGACTCCAGCTTTAGCTTCCAGCATTCGGCCATTCATGTACTGTTTTATTTGCTCCTTCCTGCTTATAGGCACATTCCACTGTTTCTTCTTCTGTGAATGTTTTTCATGCTTTGGTTTGAATCTGCTGATACAATATTTGACAAACATATTAGCACAGTATGTAAATACTTATGTATGGCATCAAAAAGCACAAAAAAATTGTTAGAAGTATTGTGTATGTGAATATAAGTTCCCCATGTATGTAAGTGTGGAGATCTTACCCTGTCTCTCTGGGCTCTCTGCTCTCTTTCTCTGAAGGAAAGAAATGTATGAAGGAAAGAAAGGCATTCGCCTTGTATTTTCATCTCGGTGTCTTGATCCTCCAGCCATCTTGTTTTTCTCTGTTTTTCTCTTTAGTTTCTTAAAAAAGTCTGGCATCTCCACCTCCTTGGTATCCCACAGACCATGACACTGAAGGAACAAAAACACATCGACATCTCATCTCACTGGCTCTGTTCAAATCCTACTTAACCACCTAACTAGTCTAAGGTGACCTGACATGCCACTTCCCAGGGACAAGTTCGGCACAGAAATCTAAATTGCCTTAAATAAGCAGGTGTTGGTTGTTTGTGCTGCGCTGATTGATTGTTGTATGACATCAAAGTACCGCAAGCTAGAGAGCAGGGGCCTGTACCATGAAGTTGGTTTAGCTGGCTAGCCAGGCAATTTTCAGTATAGTTTGCAGTGCACCAATCCTGGGTTTTAGGTACCATGAAAGTGGCTTGGCTTTTACCTGCATTCATTGCCATAGTAACTTACACTCCACAGCTAACCTGCTCCGGGACAAGTTATGTTCTGAATACCTCTTATGGTCAGAGATCTCAAACTGAAATTGGACCAATCAGATGTGAGCAAAGTGACACATGTCTGACACAAATAAAGTCACTCCCCCAGTTTATCTTTACATACACAATATGAGATATTGTGTATGTAAAGGTTTACTAACGGATGTATTATACATTACATAATGGATCACCATTCAGTATAAGCTAGCACACATCACAATGCTTACAAATGTTATTACACTCTCTCCTATAGTTATTAAACTGTTATTAAACTATGCCAGGGTGTCAAATCATTTAACTGGAGGGCCAATGTCCTGCAGAGTTAAGCTCCAATCCAAATCAAGCACACCTGAATCATCTAATCAAGGTCTTACTAGGCATACTAGAAACTTCCAGGAAGGTGTGTTGATGAAAGGTGCAGGTAAACCCTGCAGGATAGTGTCCCTCCAGGACCGGGTTTGGACAGCTATGCTATGTTTGAAACTATGCTGAACAAATTTATACTAACTTACTAATGGACTCTAATGTAATTAAAATGTACATTATTTTAAAAAGATGTTGTACATTGCTTAACAGTTTATTAAAATCGATTCAAGAATTTGACTTCACAAGGAATGAACAGAGGCTGGGGTCAAGGCATCAAGAGCCACCACACACAGACGTGTCACGGACTTTGGCTACAGTTGTCGTCAGAGGCATCTTACCTGGGCTAAGGAGAAGAAGAACTGGACTGTTGCCCAGTTGTCCAAAGTCCTCTTTTCAGATGAGAGCAAGTTTTGTATTTAATTTGGAAACCAAGGTCCTAGAGTCTGGAGGAAGGGTGGAGAACTTATAGCCCAAGTTGCTTGAAGTCCGGTGTTAAGTTTCCACATTCTGTGATGATTTGGGGTGTAATGTCATCTGCTGTGTTGGTCCATTGTGTTTTTTGAAAACCAACGTCACTGCACCCGTTTACCAAGACATTTTGGAGCACTTCATGCTTTCTTCTGCTGACCAGCTTTTTAAAGATGCTGATTTCATTTTCCAGCAGGATTTGGCTCCTGCCCACACTGCCAAAAACACTAAAAGCTGGTTAAATGACCATGATGTTGGTGTGCTTGACTGGTGTAACATATGCTACTGGACACAGAGGTAAGTAAAAACACAATAGTGTTTATTAAACAGGATGAGCTATGGAGACTTCAGGTGAGTGGATGTCGTCAGAGATCGTCCTGACGCTGGGTTGACGAGTAACTGAATGTCTTCTCATCCACAGATATGACGGACAGCTGCGATGGGGAAAACACAACAGGAGCACACTGATCACGCAGACAGACGATCTGGTGGGAGAGTAGAACACAAGGAGTGACACAGGAGGTAAGGAGATACAGGTAAGTAGGCAAGGTAGATACTCAGCTTGGTATAAGCAGGAGTATAGTCCACGTAGTGTGATACGAGATCGGACGGGGAGTGAACTGTGGCGGGTGCTCTTATGGTGGTTGTGGTGATGGTGGTGATGAGGTGCAGGTGCTCGTGATTAGAACTCAGGTGATTCGGATCGTAGTGATTGACGGAGGGGGGAGCCTGGCCGTTCCGTGACAACTGGCCAGCAAACTCACCAGACCTGAACCCTATAGAGAATCTATGGAGTATTGTCAAGAGGAAAATGAGAAACAAGAGACTAAAAAAGAAGATGAGCTGAAGGCCACTGTCAAAGAAACCTGGGCTTCCATACCACCTCAGCAGTGCCACAAACTGATCACCTCCATGACACACCGAATTGAGGCAGTAATTAAAGCAAAAGGAGTCCCTACCAAGTTCAAGGTTCTTTTATTCGTCACATACTCAATTATACAGGATATAATCAGTAGTGAAATGTAAAGTAATGAGTACATATACAGTAAATTAACATACTTTCCAGAAGGCCAACAATTCACTAAAGAAAATTCACAAAAAAAAATGTATTGGTCTTATGAAGTATTCTAATTTGTGGATTTTTGTTAAATGTGAGCCAAAATAGTCACAATTAAAATAACCAAAGACTTAAACTACTGAAGCCTGTGTGCATTGAATTTAGTTAATACACAAGTTCAAAATCTTTGTTGAATTACTGAAATAAATGAACTTTTCCACGACATTCTAATTTATTGAGATGCACCTGTATATCCCCTCCTGCCAGGAAACTCTTGGCATCATAAACTAAATCTAAAGTGGTGGGAGAAGCACCAGGACCCCTGAGAAGAAGAGTCCATGGGAGTGGAATAGACAGCGGAGGAGCTGACAGAGGAATAGACCACAGAGGAGCTGGCAGAGTGGGATGCCCTGACATATCTGCAGCCAGAGAGATGAAGGTGGACAGGGATGGAGTCTAGAGACCAAGACGAAGCAGGAAATTCTAGAGAACCAGGGTTATGATCATGAACTGTAGGGTCAAAGCGATACAGACTGTGGTGGATCTTGGAAATCCGAGGTAGAGCCAAAAGGAAGATAGACCAAGGTGGAAGAAGAAGAAGAACAAGGGACCCCAGTGAAGCTGGAGAGATAGCAGGCAATGGTGGAACATAGGTACAGAGGAGCTGCAGTGGAGCTGATTGGTTAGTGGGAAAAGGCAGAGTCTGGGCTCAGAGGATTGAGGTGGAGCCAAAAGATCATGAGCTCATCACGTTCAAGCCAGTAGAGCTGAGGGACTGAGTAGAGTCAGAGGGCTCGTTGGACCCAGTGAAGGAAGCAGAGCTATGGAGATGGACAAAATCAGCAGAGTATGAACACCTTTATTAGCTGGATCAGTTGTGTTTTATTGGGGTTGGAGCTAAAATCTGCTGGGTGGTCACTCAAATCAAATCAAATCACTTTTATTGTCACATCACCACAGCACATGTGCCTTTGTGAGTGAAATTCTTTAGAGCATGCTCCAGACAGTGCAGAAACAATTTACAATTTACAGACTTATACAGATGACAATGTGCAGAATACACATACATGTACTTAGTACACACAGTGTACTATTAGACATACTTACAGTTATCAATACACGTTATGCACCGTATGCACACATTTTACATTATGTACACATATATACACACAATATGCGAAGGTGCAGCAGATTTACATAGGCCGGATACGCAATGTCATGGATGTGCGTTGCATGGTATCCAGTGGTAGCATTACAGTGGTAGTGTTACTCACCAGCAGTAGGGTTGAGGAGCCCTAGTCTAATGTAATAAAAAAAAATTCTTCTGCTCTTTTATCTTTGCCATATTTTCTGCTGTTACATGTTCTCTATGTTTGCCCTTGGACTTATATTAAAGTGTTTCCTGTTCCTTGTGTCATGGCTGTAGTCCTTTGTTGTCCATTTGTTTATTAGTTCCATCTTTTCAATAGCCTTGATTGTTCCCATGTTTTCTCAATCTCAGTTCTGTTCATTATTCCTAGTGTTTTGTTTCTGGATTCCTGTTGCTTTGGGGTCTGTTTTATTCAGTTATTAACAGCATTTGGATCCTCTAGCCCTTATCTCTCATCCCTCGGCCAAAACAGCAGTTAATTTTTTATTTTATTTTGATAGTTCACTTTAGATATTCTACTTGCTATAAGAAACTTTGCAACTACATGTCAACTAATTCTCATTAATTTACAACTACATGTCTGCTAACTCAGAGTAGACTGCCAAGTTAGGTTTAGGGTCAGTAGAATAAGTTGACATATACTTGCAAAGTTTCTATTAGTCAGTATTCTGTATGTTTTGGACCCAACAATATAACGTGTAAGAAGATAATAAGCAGACAGCCTACTAATACTCTAATGAATGCTAGTTAACATATAGTTGCAAAGTAACTTACTTTTAGTAGAATGTCTAAAGTGGACAATCAAAATAAAGTGTTACCAAAACAGCTACAAAAACTTTAGCACATGCTTGGGCTAAACATATCTATATGAAACGGCTCAAGCTAATTAAGCTTGGTTATATATTTCTTACAAAAAAATCTATCATTCAAAATGTTACATTATAAATTGACATTGTTACTTTTAGTATGCCACTAAACTTCCCTAGATGCAATTTTTACAAAATATAAATACAAATTAATTATTTTTGTATAAATGTAATGCATTCCTGCTGAATGAAGTAGTAATTTGTGTAGAAAGAAAAAAATACAGTTAAATGTCTTATGTAGATTTCTGGGAGGGTGAAGAATTGGTAGTACCTTCAGAATAGAGCGATGGAAGAACAAAGCAATTAACTGGATGAGGTCTAGCAGTACGTAGCCATCTTTCTTTTCAATTCCGACTATGTTGGGTACTGCAAATGCACGCTCTGCATTAATGCCACGATATGCTGATGTTGTCCATGGAAAGAAGCCAAACTGGGAAAAGTACTTTACCACAACTGTGAGCTGAGAAGAGATGAAGAGAGGGACAATTTTAGATTTCAAAACATTTCAGATGCATGTTCTTGTTTTTAGATCCTCTCAACCTCTGCTCCTGTTTTTTTCAGGGCCATATTTTGTCTATTTGAAACTACTTTGATTTCCAGGCTGTATTTAAAAGATATTACCTCACTACACAGTGAGGTAATATCATATTCAACATATTCGCAATGTTGGCTCCTCACTCTTAAATTACTCATCCCATATTAGGGATGGGGAAGTCCTCTGGGTTCGAGCTTTATTCCAGACTCGGAGCCCTCCCTCTACACAGCATGCCAAATATTCGTACTATTTACTAAATCCAATTATGTATACGTGTGAAATTATATAGAACTAATTCAAGTTAGCTTCAACTAATTACAAGTATTTATAGACTACAACACTTATTCACTAGACAAATTGAAAATAGTCCTACAGCGTTTTTTTTTCAGCTGAGACGCTTTGGTTGCTATGATTAGGAATATCCACGGCAGTAACAGAATATTACTGAATATAAAAATGCAGTAACCAGCAATATTAACTTTACAACATTGTTGTAAGTAGGATTATTGGTTGGTGTAGTATTTGTCCCACCCCTCCTCCTTTGATTGGACGGCTGGGTAAAAAGTGACAGTGGCAAGGGCTGCATTTTACCCAAAGCTAAACAGTGTATCAACTCTCATAAAGGCAGTGCATTCAAAGTCAATGTCATCAGTTTGCCAAAAAGAAAACTTTTACGCACCACAGCAGGTTTACATTTCTGTTTTACCAACTAACATTTTGAAAATACCAACACATTCATGAATCCGAAAATGTATGTCTGAACAGCTTTACAAATGATTTACACAAAAATGAGTTCTGCTCGTGTTTCATGAATGAGGGCCAATTATTATTATTATTATTTTTTATATTGATTTACACATTTAGATTCAATATTTCACTATTAATGGAGTTTAGTACTGAAAGTACATCAAGTCTTTATGATTTCAGAAATATCTGTAGTGGATTAATTGCTTTTTAACATTTTCCTGTGGCTAGCTATGTTTTAATGATTTAATTACAGTGAGAATTGTTTGGCACAGATAAGACTATCTCAGAGCTCATTTTCTGAGAAAATATATTTGTGTGAATAATGATCTATGATTCACACTTGACACGTCTCAGCAGATGGCTTAGCAGAATAGTATGAAGACAGACACAGAAGGATTTGCTTGGTGATTGAATAGTCTGTTGACCAATTTGAATAGGTGCAGGTGTCATGCACAGACAGACAGTAGCCTGATGAAAACCTTGTTGATGGTCTTTCAACATTTTGAAAATAAAATTCTAAAATGCCATAGTATTGGTAAGTTAGAATTTGAAGGAAATGGTATGCACGTTTTTTTTTTCCAGCACACATACTAGGTCATTATCGCAGTCTTCATACATGTCGTACCCAGGTTTACATTTACATTTACATTTATGCATTTAGCAGACGCTTTTATCCAAAGCGACTTACATTGCATTCAAGTTACAGTTGCTACATTTTATCAGCTCTTGCTTTCCCTGGGAATCGAACCCATGATCTTGGCGTTGCTAACGCCATGCTCTACCAGTTGAGCTACAGGAAAGCTATTAAGGTTTATTAAATCCAAACTTTCTCTGAAACAAATTTGATATAATTTTGATGTATTTATTCTAAAACAAAACAATGATACTATATGATTTCTAGGAGATTAATGTGACGACACAAATGGCATTTGTAGTTGCATCTCATATTTTCCTAATGTATTTTATACTGTTAAACCTGGTATCACATGGATGGGAATTTCAACGTGGAGATGGGTGGAGATATACCTGTATGTATGTACATTATTCCACTAACTGGGTTTTATAAAGGGAATTTTCTGCAGGTTCTGGCATATACATAGTTTTATACATCTTAAAACTTTTGTGCGTACGCACACTTTTAGGATAAAATCGATGGAAAATGCCATGTTTGAAAAACATAATCAGACCAATTTCTGTTCAAAACTAGCTCAATCACATTTTTACACAGTATTTCCTCTCTGGCATGGTCCTTTTCCATCTAATTAGCATGGGGGGGGGGATTGTGGTAAGATTTTTTGTCTCTTTTGAGCATTCTGTTGACAATCAGTAACTTTACACCTACATGTCAACAAACTCTCAATAGAGTGTTAGTAGACTGTCTGATTGATATCTTTATTGTGATGGTGTTCCACCAGACATTCTACTGACTATGAGTAACTTTTCAAGTAAATGTCAACTTATTTTAACCCTAACCCTACTAGTATACAAACCCGATTCCAAAAAAGTTGGGACACTGTACAAATTGTGAATAAAAACAGAATGCAATGATGTGGATGTTTCAAATTTCAATATTTTATTCAGAATACAACATAGATGACATATGTTTAAACTGAGAAAATGTATCATTTTAAGGGAAAAATAAGTTGATTTTAAATTTCATGGCATCAACACATCTCAAAAAAGTTGGGACAAGGCCATGTTTACCACTGTGTGGCATCCCCTCTTCTATTTATAACAGTCTGCAAACGTCTGGGGACTGAGGAGACAAGTTGTTCAAGTTTAGGAATAGGAATGTTGTCCCATTCTTGTCTAATACAGGCTTCTAGTTGCTCAACTGTCTTAGGTCTTCTTTGTCGTATCTTCCTCTTTATGATGCGCCAAATGTTTTCTATGGGTGAAAGATCTGGACTGCAGGCTGGCCATTTCAGTACCCGGATCCTTCTTCTACGCAGCCATGATGTTGTAATTGATGCAGTATGTGGTCTGGCATTGTCATGTTGGAAAATGCAAGGTCTTCCCTGAAAGAGACGACGTCTGGATGGGAGCATATGTTGTTCTAGAACTTGGATATACATTTCAGCATTGATGTGCCTTTCCAGATGTGTAAGCTGCCCATGCCACACGCACTCATGCAACCCCATACCATCAGAGATGTAGGCTTCTGAACTGAGCGCTGATAACAACTTGGGTTGTCCTTGTCCTCTTTAGTCCGGATGACATGGCGTCCCAGTTTTCCAAAAAGAACTTCAAATTTTGATTCGTCTGACCACAGAACAGTTTTCCATTTTGCGACAATCCATTTGAAATGAGCCTTGGCCAAGAGAAAATGCCTGCGCTTCTGGATCATGTTTAGATATGGCTTCTTTTTTGACTTATAGAGTTTTAGCCAGCAACGGCGAATGGCACGATGGATTGTGTTCACCGACAATGTTTTCTGGAAGTATTCCTGAGCCCATGTTGTGATTTCCATTACAGTAGCATTCCTGTATGTGATGCAGTGCCGTCTAAGGGCCCGAAGATCACGGGCATCCAGTATGGTTTTCCGGCCTTGACCCTTACGCACAGAGATTGTTCCAGATTCTCTGAATCTTTGGATGATATTATGCACTGTAGATGATGATAACTTCAAACTCTTTGCAATTTTTCTCTGAGAAACTCCTTTCTGATATTGCTCCACTATTTTTCGCCGCAGCATTGGGGGAATTGGTGATCCTCTTCCCATCTTGACTTCTGGGAGACACTGCCACTCTGAGAGGCTCTTTTTATACGCAATCACGTTGCCAATTTACCTAATAAGTTGCAAATTGGTCCTCCAGCTGTTCCTTATATGTACATTTAACTTTTCCGGCCTCTTATTGCCACCTGTCCCAACTTTTTTGGAATGTGTAGCTCTCATGAAATCCAAAATGAGCCAATATTTGGCATGACATTTCAAAATGTCTCACTTTCAACATTTGATATGTTATCTATATTCTATTTTGAATAAAATATAAGTTTATGAGATTTGTAAATTATTGCATTCCTTTTTTATTCACAATTTGTACAGTGTCCCAACTTTTTTGGAATCGGGTTTGTATTAATACTCTACTAACACTCTAACGAGAGTTAGTAAACTTGTAGGTGCAACGTTACTAATAGTCAATAGAATGATCAAAAGCGATCATCAAAATAAAGTGCAACCGAGATTGCTTTAATCCGCAGACAGAAAAAACAACATTATTTAGCTCAATGGCTAGATTAACAATTAAACAGATGTCACCAGATCTAAATATTCCCTCACAGTTTAATAGTAATGACTTTCTGAATTTATTTACTGATAAAATAGATAACATCAGAAATACAATACAAATATAGATTCTACAGCATCTAGTACTTCAGCTTCATTCATCGTACCTTTTCTGGGTACTCAAATCACTTTATATAGAAGGGGGGAATCTGCACTTCCACAACCAATGGCTGAATAAAAACGAAAGAATAATGATAAAATAATAATAAGGATTATGTCTCATAGCTGATGGAGGTGTGAAACGTTCTGTTGACAGCACTAATATATATATTTACATATATATATATATAAATTCAGCAGCAGCAGAAGCGTAGCAGATCTTTTTCGCCAAGACCAAGTACATTAACATTGTCATTACCATTGCCATACTAAAATCTTCCGAGAGTTGTCATGATTGATATATATATATATATATATATATATACACACTCACTGGCCACTTTATTAGGTACACCTTGCTAGAGGTCTGCTACCCGACCCGAGCCCGTCAGGTACCAAAATAATTTCGGGTTTTGGGTCGGGTCCGGGTTAATGTTTAATGGATAGCTTCGGGCTCGGGTTCGGGTTTTGTCGCTAAACCAAAATTATATGCAGAGGCTACGCTGCTTAGCACACACACATTATTGCACACATATATCAGAGATTGCGCAGCTCACAAACAGCACGGAAATTTCATTAGAAAATAGCTTAGATCAGCTACTGATTCACAACGTTATATTTCTCTGCAATGAGGGGGTAAAATAACTGTTTTTGAAGTAACTAAGCCTCATTGCTTGTAGAGTGAGATGCACAGATGCAGGTTCACATGCGCAACTTTCATCCCTCCCTCTCTCTCTCTCTCTCTGTCTCTCTCTCTCTCTGTCTCTCTCGCTAATTCAAATAAATTATTAATTAATTTTAATAAATATGATCTTACCACACTACATCTCCGTGTCTGGTTTAAAGTAGGCCGAATGCTAACGAGCCTTAACTGACAAAAACTACCATAATTTTCACGGTGGAAGAATTATCGTCTTGTCCTATACAACCATTCAAAAAATCGGCTGAATGTACGTGACCGCTGGACCTGATATTCATAAACTTTTTATTTTGTCTTGTGAAATGGCTGAGCCTTGATGAATCTGTTTATTTATGTATTTGTTTACTGACTGTTGCATGCAGTCGTGAAATGCAGCATCTTTTTTATTATTATTGGCTATTTGTTGTGGGGAGAAAAAAGATTTCGGGTTCGGGTCGGGTTCTGGCTCTAAATTTAACTGTGCCGCTCGGGTCGGGTCAGACGATCTTGGGTACGGGCTGGGTTCGGGCTTCAATTTTAAGCCTGTGCAGACGTCTACACCTGGTTGGACCACCTTTAGCCTTCAGAACTGCCTCAATTCTTCAGATGGTTGTTGGAAACACAAGGTGTTGGAAGCATTCCTCAAAGATGTTGGTCCATATCGACAGGATAGCATCATGCAGTTGCTGCAGATTTGTCGGCTGCACATCCATGATGTGAATCTCTCGTTCCACCACATCCCAAGGGTGCTCTATTGGATTGAGATCTGGTGACTGTGGAGGCCATTTGAGTAAAGTTAACTCATTTTCATGTTCAAGAAACCAGTCTGAGATGATTTGAGCTTTGTGACATGGTGCATTATCCTGCTGGAAGTAGCATCAGAAGATGGGTACACTGTAGTCATAAAGGGATGGACATGGTCAGCAACAATACTCAGGTAGGCTGTTGTGTTTAAACAATGCTCAATTGGTACTAAGGAGCCCAAAGTGTGCCAAGAAAATATCCCACTCACCATTACACCACCACCAGCAGCATGAACCGCTGAGACAAAGCAGGATGGGTCCATGCTTTTCGTCACATACACAATTATACAGAATACAACCAGCAGTGAAATGTAAGGACAAAGGCGCCAGTGGCGCACACTCTAGTTACAGGTGGAGAGGTGAAAGAGTATTTTATATGATAATAAGATAGATGATAGAATGATGGATAAGATTTTAGCATGGCAATGGTTATGAAAATGTTAATGTGTTTGGTCTTGGCAGAGCAGATCTGTTACCCTGCTGCTGCTGCTTGTAATATCTGTAGTTGTAGATTATTGCAAGTATATATATATATATAGATATATAGATATAAAGAACCAAAGACTTAAACTACTTCAGTCTGTGTGCATTGAATTTATTTAACACATGAGTTTCACAATTTGAGTTGAATTACTGAAATAAATTAACTTTTCCATGACATTCTAATTTATTGAAATGCACCTGTATAATTGAAAATGCTGACCTGTGTGTAGATAATAGCTGTCATCCAGAAGCGCTTGGTTGGCCGTGGCACTGACAACATAGCCCACAGGAAGATGAGGATTGGCAAGAAGAGTGTTAGTAGAGAGGCAGACACAATGTGATTTAAGATAATCACAAAGTAACAGAACATCTCTGACTGAGACTCCATCAAATTGTAGAGAGCGAAGACGAGACGCACTGCGCAAGGTAACGAAGAGTAGAATCGCTCAGATTCCTCAATCTCCGGAATATCAAATATTCTGCATGAAGGAAGTGAAAACAGAAATGAATACATAAACCATGGACTATGAAACAGTAGGGGAACTTATGGGCTGTGAAACAATCTTTTGAGGAGCTTATCTTTCAGACTTTTAAAATGTATTAATTAATTAATTATATTGGATGGGTTTCAATGAATAAATAAGCATATAGAAATGGCTTTATGTATTAACATGGCATATTTCCCCAATCAGTTGTTCTTAATACAATTTAATGAGGATTCTGTTCATTTCCCAATTAATGCTTTTTTGCATCATTGAATGACTGGGTACAGATCTCTCTCCATCCATACTTAGTTCAATTAGTACAATTGATTGTTCACATATCTGGGATAGCATGAGGGTGAGTCAATAATGAAATAATTTTCATTTTTGGATATACTATTAATTTTAGGAGCACACACGTATGCATGAAAGCAAGTGTTTAAAAGTTACCTGACCATGAGACAGAATGTGTGAAGTTGAGTATGTGTTTGTAGTTATATAGTAAAGCATATTTCAGAACTATCATTTATAAGAACATTGATTCTGTGCCTCGGGTAATTTAAACATCACAGAACATAAGGTTCAAAAAGGTGAAATATTGTGAAATATTAGTTGAGCTGATTCATCCAAAAGCACCTTACAGAACAATCAGTCTAGCTAAAAAGCAGCCTGTTGACCCTTGTGGATAAAGTATAATTACCAAAGGTACTGTTTTTTTTTTTTTTAACCATGAGAGTGGAAATACAATCATGCATGTGTGCGTATCTCACTTGTTAAGCAACAGTTCACTGGCAGTAAGTGCTCTGGTCTCTTCACTGAGCATTCTGGACTCTTGAAACTCCTCATTGTTTGTGTTGTGCAGATGATTAATTCCTGGAAATTCTGTCAGCACAACGTTTGGTGTATTTTCTTCATTTGTGCATCTCTCTTTCGCCGTTTCAAAACTATCAACATGATCTTTCAGCACTACATTTTCATCAGGATTTCTTCTGAAGAAAAGAAAATCTGACATTTGTGTGTGTGCTCATAGAAACTGTTATTATACAGTGCATGTATGAGCTGATAGGTAACAATAATTAAACAAGGCACATGAAGTAGCAATTTTGTGTTAGTGAGAAAAAAATAGAATCTGTGCTGTTTACTCTGTCGGGACATCTCTGTTTTGGCAGAACTGGGCACCATCAAGTTCTGTGAGATCCAAGGCATCCAAGTCATCTTGAGTTGACTGGCGTGTTATAAGAAGAGTGTCTTCAGTCTGGCAGCTGAAAAACACATACAAATGTAAATTCATTATGAAACAGTGTTGGCAAACCATTTCATTTTCAAAATAATAATAATAATAATAACGCGTATTACAGAGTAAAACACATGTAACAAAAATATAATTCTTAATAATGCCTAATTTTAATTAGTTGAGATAGTGAATTGGTGGGTTTTGTTACATGTGAGCCAAAATCATCACAATTAAAAGAACCAAAGACTTAAACTACTTCAGTCTGTGTGCATTGAATTTATTTAATACACGAGTTTCACAATTTGAGTTGAATTACTGAAATAAATGAACTTTTCCACGACATTCACATTTATTGAGATGCACATGTATGTGTATGTGTGTTTTGTGGGGAATGTGGCTGTATCTGTATGATTAGTGTCTGTGTGGCTTATAATTCATACAAAGCAATTTTATTACACAAATTATTCTTATTGTATTTTTTGTGGTCAAATAAATCACTTAAATTATGTCTAAGATTCTGTCTATAATAATTGTATAATTAAAAAAACATGCAGTGGTATGTATAATGACTAAAATAGTTTTATAGTTTGTAGGACTCTTCACTACGTTTGGTGAATACAATTGGTTCCTCAAACCTTGTGTGTGTGTGTGTGTGGGTTGGGGGTGTATATATAGTACTGTGTTTCATGGTCTCTTCTTCAGATTTGAAATGTAAACTCAGGAGACATGTGACTTTCAACCCATTACTTTTATGAATTGCTCCAGGACTTTTTTCATGTATTTTAAATGAAATAAAATTATGATTTTTTTTTCATTCAGTGTGGTACACTTTCTTCAAGGCACTTCAGTCTCTATAACTTTTTTAATTTTTTTGAGCATTATCAACTCTGGATGATGGATAGTAAAGCCGAAAGGATCTTCTTTGCAAAGACACCAAAATTGTGTGTGTGGCACACTGAAGTCAGCACTTGTTATAATTTTAAGTCTGGTACATCTTTTTCAACTGTGAGTCCCAAAATTCCAAAATGGGGAGTGCTGGCTAACAGGTTAACAATTAATTGCCATTCAGGATCTGGAAGACAAAGAACAGGAGCAGAGACAAAATGGGACTGAAGAGCCTCCTGAGCCTGAGATTTACACCTGAACGGTACCTTCGGTGAGGTGAGTGGCGCTAAGGGTGCAGCAACCAGGCAAAAGTATGTATGAATTGCTTATAAAAATTGGCAAACCCCAAGAATCAATGCAGCACGTTCCGAGAGTCAGGGTTTGGCCACTCGACTATGGCCCTTACATTGGCAGGATCAGCTTTGATCTTCTCCGCTGAAATGATATGCCCTAAGAACAAAACTGACTTGGTGTGGAACATACACTTGTCCAACTTGACATAAAGCTTGTTCTCCAGCAGCCATTGTAGCACCTGACAAACGTAATGAGTGTGTAAGTGCAAGGAGGAGGAGAAGAAATGGAAATCCTCGAGGTACACAAAGAAAAATCTATTTACCATTTCTCTCAACACCTTATTGACCTCAGCCTGGAAGACAGCTGGGGCATTAGTAAGTCCAAAAGGTAAGACCAGTTATTCAAAGTGTCCCATAGGGGCTGTCATCCACTCATCCAATTCACAAATACCAACCAAATGGAGCCCTAATTTAGTAAATAACTTGGCTTCCAGTAGCAATTCAAAAGTAGATGACTTCAGAGCCAGAGGACTCCTGTTTCTTATGGTGATGTCATTTAGACTCTGATAATTACATTTACATTTATTAATTTAGCAGACGCTTTTATCCAAAGCGACTTACAATTGAGGAATACAATAAGCAATACATATAAAGAGGCAAACAGACAAAGGAAGTGCTTGTAATACAAATTTCTAGGCATTGTTCAGAGCAAATAATGCAAGGCCGAAGGGAGCCATCCTTTTCTCAACAAAGAACCCAGCACCAGCGGGTGAGGAAGAGGGAAAGGATGAGGCCGGCATTTAAGGATTCTATAATATAGTTGTCCATGGCCTCTCTTTTAGGACCAGACAGGTAGTAGAGATGACCTTTATTCTGAGAAGTGCGCCACAACAGAAGTGTCCAAGAAAATTCTCTCAACTCCTGAATCAACAAGAGCAGAGCAGGAGTGAATGGTTTCCTTGTACTGAACAAAAACAGGGAGCAGGGTACGAGACTTGCGGGACTTGAGACACGGAAAGGTGCCCATCAGGATCATCTGGCTTACTGATGGGCCCCGGCTTTTAAAGGGCACTGGATGGCTTGGTGTCCAGGCTTCCTGCAACACAGGCAGAGACCTTGAGCCAGTCGATCCTGCTTCTCCTTAGCTGTGAGACGAAGGTATGGGCATACTGCGTCAGTGTGTAAAGCTAAAATTAGGTGTGCGCGATGTGGAGGGAAGCATGAATTTGAGAAGTGTGGTTAAGGAGTTGGTTTGAAATGTTGCAATTGTGGAGGAAGGTACAATGTAGAATATGGTGGCTGTGAGGTAAGGAAACGTGCAGTAGAGATACAACAGGAGAAAGTAAAAAAATATATAACTTATGCTGAGGCTGAAGGTAGTAAGTGCTAGGAATAATCCAAGTGGGACAGAAAAAATGGTGTATGAAAAGAGAAGTGAAGATACATGAATAAATGAAGAGGGAGGACTAACAGAAGATACAATGTTGGTAAAAAACTAAATAAATACAATTGTGGTAGAGGGTAGACTCTTTATGGTAGAGGTAATTGACTCTACTGCCCAAACAGAAAGAAGAACAGAAAAGATTCAAATAATTATCATGGCAGCAGAAAGATTTCTAGAGATAAAGGGTTTGAAGTGTGAAGACATTAGGAAGAGTCTCAATACAGAATCTCAGTCAAGCCAGGAGTGATGGGTTGGATAACAGGTTTATGTTAATTGTCTTATAATGGAATGCTAGAAGCCTTTGTGCAAATGGTCAAGAGTGTAAAGGATATATTAGTTAAATGAAGGAAAATCCAGATGTTATATGTATTGTAACAGAGTGAAATGTCTGTCACAGTTTTTCCATAGCCTTAGAGGAATGCAATTAAGAATTCTAGGTGTTAATACTACGAGGCACAAGAGGGCGCTCGTTAGACACACCTGGACTGTATAAAAGGTGAGCAGTTGTATGAAGAAGTAGTTCAGTTTGGGTAGAAGGAAGGCATGTTTCTTTAGAGCTACCTTGAACTGTTAGGTTGAAAAGTCCTAGTTGGGAAACCTTTGGTTTTAAGCTCAACATGTGAGTATATTTGAATATTGTCGTTTTTCTTTTGTTTACAATATAAACAAAAGAAATGTTGTTTCTTCTTATGCTTGTTTTTGGTTTTAAATTCAACAGAAGGATTTTTTCCTTTTCCCTCTAATTTCATTCAATCATGTCTGATTGGGACTGTTTAAATTGAGTACTGGTTGGAGTGGAAAAACTTTTGATTCGGTTTCTTTGTGGAGACTCATTCATCAAAAGTTATCAGTCGGAGTGATCAACTGTAAAGCGGAGTACTGTATTTTCAACGCACTCAATGTTTTTCTTTGGAAAGAATAACTCATTTTTGCCACATGATGGATCATCGTTTATCAGATAAGAACTTTAAGATGATTTCTTTGGTATAAAATCAAAGACTAGGTTTTGAGATTTGTTGTTTATTTTCTTTTTTCTCTTTTCTATAGAATTAATTTGACACTTTAACATATTTGTCATTGGGGGAATAAATGTAACAAAAATAAATACTGGTTGATGAAGTTCATATAATGCTTTGTTTGATCTTAGTGAAAAACCCTCAATTGTGGCTATTCTAAAAACAAAAATAAAGAAAGAAAAGTTACAGTATACAAGAGCCATGGCTAAATTCTAGGTTAGATTTTGTGTTAAAGGGGTATGTAAGTGTGAGAAGGGACAGGGAAGATGGCAAAGGTGGAGGTTGTGTTACGTTTATAAAAGAATGAATGTCTTATAGAGTTTTGGAGAAAGGGGTGACTATGGAGTATATAGTTGCATAAATATGCTCTGGAATGAATAATTTTGTCATAATTAACTTTTATAATCCGTGTAAAAGACGGGCACAAAATAATATGGAAGAAATAAAAGGATTAAGTGGAGAAAGAGTAATATGGTGCTTTGTGTAACGGGACCGACAAGACGAGATTATATTTCAAGATGTGCGGATCCATGTGCAAGCTTTTATTAAGAGGCATGGTCAAAAACACAGGCAGGGTCGATCAACTGGCAAACAGGTATATTGAGGGCAAGGCAGATGAGTACTCAAATAAATGGGCGTGGTCTTTGATCGGCGAACAATATCCAGAGGTCTTGACAAGAAGGGTAATCCAGGTACGAGGCAGGAGATCAGAAACCAGACAACAAGGCAACACGAAAAGACTAGACTAAACTTAAATGAGACACGGAAAACTAGGAGAGGCTCCGTAAAGCAGCTAACACTTGGGAGAGTGTAAAACGCAGAACAATACAGGAGACTGCACACTAAACAAACACGGAAAGGCTTGGTATGTAGCTAACATTAGGAGAATGCTAAATGCTAAACAATACTCGGCGATCTGTGAAAGGAAATTAATGTCTTTTGTATGGTGTGTGTAATGGCTCTCAGGTGAGCGTGTGATTGGGGACAGCTGTGTGATCAGTGCAGTGTGTGATTATGACAGTTGGGTGATCAGTGCAATGGGTTATGGGAAATGCAGTCCAGTATGAAGCAACAGTCTATGTGGTGCAAGAGTCAATAAGATGGAAGGGCAACCAGATCCGTGACACTGTGATTTTATGTTGAAAAAGCTTATGATATGTTATGGAAAGAGGGTTTGCTAATTAAATTAGATCAAATAGGAATAGGTGAAATAATATATAATTGGATTAAAACGTTTTTAATTGAAAGAAATATTAAAGTAAAGGTTGGAGATTATATTTCAAGGAATGGAAATATTGAGAATGGCACTCCACAAGGAAGTGTCATATGTCCACTCTCCCTTGTGGACTTATGACATGGAGGTCAGTCCACTCTCCCTTTCTGTTGCGGATGTAAGCCGATCCTTCAAACGGGTGAACATCCGAAAAGCCGTGGGTCCGGATGGCACTCCAGGCCGTGTGCTCAAAGCATGCGCTTTCCAACTAGCCGGGATTTTTTACAGACATCTTCAATCTTTCCCTCTCTCTGTCCATGATTCCCGCATGCTTCAAAAAATCCACCATTGTGCCCATACCAAAGAAAAATAAAATCACATGCTTGAATGACTGGAGGCCCGTTGCCCTGACCCCCATCCACCCTAACCCTAACCCTTAACAAGACGTTAAGGAAACATGAGATACAGACTAAATGCCATTTGTGCTACACTAATTTTTATTGCCAAAATCATCCAGAATGATTTAGAATATGTCAAAATATCCATTAAAATAAAACTGTTTAGTTCTCAGCTTAATAGCCTATTTTAGAATATACTTGACCTCATTCTTTCCACTGACCAAATAGTATTTCAAATGTTTCTAAATGACTCAGATCAAATAAAATGTATGTAGTTTTGTTGAAAAGGTGAACATCTTTAAGCTATTTTTAGTGGAAACAGGTAAGCCCTTCATTGCAGTGTAATTACAATTGTCTGACTTGCACGTCACTGACAACGTATTTTAAAAAGGAAACAGGCAAATAACACCCCCCAAGTATTATCCTTTAAATACAGTGGCATTTTTCATAATGTTTTGGAGATGCCTTCACATGACATCAACACCTCTATGCAGCTGCGGTTTTACAGTGGCTATTATTCAAACCGGACAATGCACCATTCGACCACCGAATCCAGCAGTGTCTGCCCTAATATTGAAGTAAGTGTGCCTCATTGATCATTGTTCTGACTAAAAAAATAAGTGGATCGCGAGCCATTGTTTCCCGACCACTTCTTACATTTACATTGTTTTATTTTGGGAAACACTTTTATACAAAGCGACTTACAGTTGAAGAAAACAACAAAACATTCATCATAAGTTAGCAATATGTTTTCATTCATCGTTCAAAACCATAAAAGCTTGGACAAGAAGATATTAAGGGAAAAAAAGAGCATAGCAAAAGTGAAAGAAATATATTTATTTTATTTTAGGAGGAGGCAGTTAGGTGCTCACGGAAGACATGAATATTCAGTTGTTTCTTGAAACTTGTGTGGGATTCAGCTGTCCCGATGGAGTTAGGTAGGTAATTCAACAGTGAAAGATAACAACCTTGAAAGAGGTTTTGTGTCTCTATGCAATGTGGCTACAAGGCGTCTCTGCTATAGAGTCATCTTTTTGTCAGGGATGGGGTGAATGGAAGAGAGCGAAGACCCAATCGCTGGAGGAAAATAGGCTTTTATTAACAAAAAACAAACAAACAAACGAACGAAAACCACCCCGTAGGGGAAAAACAAAACTGTCTGGCTAGTAGGCAAGGCAGAGCTGGACAAGGCTGGACAGGCAGGACAAGGCTGGACAGGACACAGACGACATCAAACATTAGGTAACGAACCCACACGGAACTGCAAACACAAGGAGATTATAAAGGGAGCAAATGATGAGGGTAACGAGGGAAACAGCTGGGAAAATGAATCAATAAACAGGTAACAAGATGGGTGGGGTCAAGATTAATTGACATGAGCACATGGCACACAGAAAACTAGGACAGAAGCCACATGCTCACACAAAACAGAATACAAGCACATGGCCAGCAAACAAATCACCAGCCATGTGCAAAACAGGACATGAACACGCAGCTAATGAGAAAACTCATAAGCCACATGTTCACACAAGACATGACAACATGAAAGCACGCAACCAATGAATATTCAAGCCGCGTGCCAACACACAAGATATACATAAATGCACACAGCCGATAGAAACACGAATTGCGTGCAACACAACAAAACACTGGACAAGTGCGCGGGCGAACTCGAGACCGCAATGACAGAAAATGGAGCGAGTGTCCGAACCCCGCCACGTCTAAAGACATGAGTGCCGGGATCCAAACACCACGCCCAACATGAAACAAGGCAAGACGATGGGAGTATCAGGGCTCTGTCACAAAACCATGAATAACACTAGACCGAAGTGACAGAACCCTGACACTTTTGGCTACTCCATTGGATTACATATAATTGTGTTCATCTACCAGATGGCACAAATCTACTACCATTCAATGGATGTTAAGTACTTTTGCTCAATTATTAACTAAAATATAGATTTTTTTATTTAATTTTTTTGTTTAGTAACATGAAATCAAAATATCCATTCAAATATCTAAATGTTATATTTATCGAACATCAAACATTGTTAAACTCAAATATAATTCCTTCACTCTTTCCATTTGTTTACACCTCAGGATAGTACCCACTGTTGTTTCCACATATTTCTACCTCTGTATATATATTCTGAGTTCATAAGATCCTATAAGTGCTTTACAAAAAAGAATACCATATATGAATATGTTCTTGACATACCTGGAAAGACTGCTGTCCCATGAGTGGACACTGTTAAGTTTGACATAGCTACATCGGTAGCTGCTCATGGCTGGACGTAAGGTGGTTATTTCTTGCAGATCCTCTTTGGCTGTGTCCAGTGATGCCTCTGTATCTTGTCTGGAGAGCCAGTTTTTGTAGAATTTATGAATACTGTCATGAGAGATATCCCTGCCCTGACAAAACAAAAGTGTTACTAAAAATTAGTGTAGAAAATAATTGATAAGACTATAAAGTCTATATGCTTCACATTGTTGTATGCTCACTTCTCTCCACTAATTTCTCTTCACTTGAATTTCCTTTTTATATTAAAGAAATGGTGAAAGATCAAACAGCCCTCACATTCAGTATCTCCCAGAAGTGAGTACATTCCTCACATTTTTTCATCTCTGCCCCAACTAGTGTGGGGGGACTTCCCGGCTTCCGCAGGGCACTGGAGGGGGTCAGCAAAAGTGGCGTTTTCATAGGGATCCCATTACGTCAGTCACTCTGACGTTATGTCGAACGTGACTGACTGATAGGGAACGTCTTGGTTACATATTTAACCCTTGTTTCCTGAAGGAGGAAACGGAGACGTAATGTCCCATCACCACAGTTGCTGTACCACCGCTGTACAGCCGAGGCACACAGTCTCAGCTCCTCAGCAAAAAACTGATGTGCGTTTGCATGCACTCTCCTTGTATACCCGCGCTGCGGGGTGGGGTGTGTTTGGCGAAACTTGCACACCAACTGTCAATGGCTTGTTTTGTTAACACTCAAAGGTGATTGGGCTATCGGGCGATATCCCATAATGTCAGTCACTCTGACGTTATGTTCCTTCAAGGAGCGAGGGTTACATACGTACGTAACCGAGACGTTTTCATTTCAAGGGAAAGTTAATGCAGGCATGAAGAATATCTGAATGCGATGCATTCAGGTGAAATTCTTTTACCATAAAGTACCTTTGGTACTTGGCTTTGAGGTGACAAAAATGAGCAGTGTCTTAAATTGTGCTCTTCAGTGATTTTTTACTAATATTAATGATGCTTATGAATACAATTCAAAAGAATATATATAATTTTTTTTTTGGTAACACACAATTATACAGAGAATAACAGCAGTGAAATGTGTTCTCTGCATTTAACCTATCCAAGTGCACACACACTTGGAGCAGTGGGCAGCTGACGCTGTGGTGCCCGGGGAGCAGTCTGGGGTTTGGTGCCTTGCTCAAGGGTCTCAACTCAGTCGTGGACAATTCCTACTGGAGCCTAGATTTGAACCCACAACCTCGGGTTACATGTCCAACGCTCTATCCATTAGGCCACGGCTGCCCCTAAAATCTGGATCTGCATGTCTGCCATGCAAATCAACTTTCCTTGCTCATCTCCAGACTGTATCTCTTCTCTCCACATTTACATTTAGTCATTTTGCAGATGCTTTTATCCAAAGCGACTTACAATTGGGGAATACAAAAAGCGATTAATCTTGAAGAGGCAAACAGACAGAGGAAGTGCCCATAACACCAAGTCTCAGGCATTGTTCAAATAAGTACAAGCTAGCATGGGAAGGAGAGAAAGATAAAGAGAAAGATGAAGATTTTGAAAAAGAGAAAGTATGTTTTATTTCATTTTTTTATGATGAAGTCAAGTAGTGTTGACAGAAATTAGTTTTCAGTTGTCGCTTGAAAATTGACAGGGATCCAGCATTCCGGATGGGGGTGGGAAGATCATTCCACCAGCCAGGAACGGTGAACGAGAATGTTCTGTAGAGTGATTTTGAGCCTCTCTGTGATGGTACCACGAGGCGTTGCTCACTAGCAGATCTCAGACTTCTGGAAGGGATATAGATTCGTAATAGTGAGTGGAAGTAGGCGGGGCTTCTGGAGGGGATGTAGATTCGTAATAGTGAGTGGAAGTAGGCGAGGCTTCTGGAGGGGATGTAGATTCGTAATAGTGAGTGGAAGTAGGCGGGGCTTCTGGAGGGGATGTAGATTCGTAATAGTGAGTGGAAGTAGGTGGGGCTTCTGGAAGGGATGTAGATTCGTAATAGTGAGTGGAAGTAGGTGGGGCTTCTTGAGGGGATGTAGATTCGTAATAGTGAGTAGAAGTAGGTGGGGCTTCTGGAGGGGATTTAGATTCGTAATAGTGAGTGGAAGTAGGTGGGGCTTCTGGAGGGGATGTAGATTCGTAATAGTGAGTGGAAGTAGGCGGGGCTTCTGGAGGGGATGTAGATTCGTAATAGTGAGTGGAAGTAGGTGGAGCTTCTGGAGGGGATGTAGATTCGTAATAGTGAGTGGAAGTAGGTGGGGCTTCTGGAGGATGTAGATTCGTAATAGTGAGTGGAAGTAGGTGGGGCTTCTGGAGGGATGTAGATTCGTAATAGTGAGTGGAAGTAGGCGGGAAATTTAGCAATGGTAATTAAGTTACGTTTTAATGAATGAACGAACAAATAAATGAATAAATACATACATACAAAGTAAGAACGTTTGCAAGGTAAGATGCATTATCTAAAAGATCTTCAAAATCATTCCAGGCAAGCAATGGAATAAAATATAACTGGCGGAATGCTAACTTCACCTTGTTTTGTTGTATGCTCAGTAGAGTTTTCTCAAAGCGAAGCACTTTAGAGATATCCAAGCTGTCTTTACAGAGCGACTTCAGACCAGATATTACATCCTCAGTAAGACGGATTAGAAAAACCCAGAAAAATTTCACTGTGTCAAGTGCTCGCTTAAGTATGTGCTCTACGAAAAAGGAGAAAACAAAGAAATTCACACAAACATAAACAATTAAATGCATATACGTGTGTGTGCTGATTAAAATAAATAGATAATATAATCTGCAACCTGTGCTACTCAGCCTATAGTCAAGTTTTATAAATTATTTGAAAACAAGCTTAAAATGGATCATGACACGAAGAATACATTTTGACTACTAAACTGTATTATAAAAACAGTACTTGTTTTACATTTTTAAAAATTATCAAATAAGTCAATTATATAAAGCAGCCAAAATGTTGGAAAAATAAATGTGAAATTTACACAAACTACAACAACAACAACATTAAAATGTATTAACATAAATAAAGGCAAGTAATGATACCTTTATCTTAGTCTCAGTGAAGTTTTATTTTATGGTCTGTAATTAATATTGGAGGATATTACATTTGTCAACAGCTTTACCTTTTTCTTCCTCTTCTTTTTGACTGAAATCCTCCTGCTGCTCCTCATCAGTCTCCTCTTTCTCCATGCCTACGGTATAACAATAAACAGTTCCTTAGCATGCACTCGTGTGCCTTTATGGATTTTTCAATAATAAAACCCATCTCAATACCCTACCTATTTGTTAAATATACTATAGGATAGCACCACAATTGTATATATAACACTGCAGCTGTGCAGGGCAGGAAAACAGAAATGTTTCATTTAATCATAAATGTGAACAATTCAACTTAAATACATACTTAAATAAATGCACATATAGATTTTCACCTTGCTTATCAGGCCCTGTGATCTGAGGTGTACAGTGAAGTAAACTGCACATAATCAGTGGAGCAGTGGCATGTGTAAATAAGGTCACATTGGTTACCTGATTTGTGAGCAGCCACGATTAACACTCAGTTGAGATCAAAAGAGGCAAGCAGAGTGTGGAAGTTTATCTAGGTGAATGTTGAAGTCTCCAAGCATAAGCAGAGGAGTACTCTCTTCAACACATCTAAATCCTCTTTAAATTAACTAGTGGATCTAGGGGTTGATCAGCAACTACAACATTGATTTAAATGGGGTGGGTGATAGTAACTAAATGTGATTCAAAAGGAGCTATAGATACCCAAATATAAATATGAAAATAGGTGTCAAAGTTCAAGTTTTTGAAAACAATTATATTATCATCTCTGTTTAAACAACAAAAATGAGAATTTGTGAAAAAGGTGATGTCATGAAGTCTATAGGCTTATGTCAAAAAGTGACATTGCCAACTACTGGCCTGGCATGCACAGTACAGCATATATATAGTCAATGTTGAGGATCCGTGTGAATGGGTATCATTTTGAGGATGTTGTCATCTGAATGCAAAACTTTTCAAAGACACAAAGGAAAAAACTTTGTAAATGTGCTATTATGAAAAAAATAAAAGGAGCTCCCTGCAATGACATTTAAAGCCAATTCCAGGTTTAAATGAATATTTATAGCAATCCATTTTGGAGATGCTTTTACCCAAACTTTCTACAAACAAGGTTTAAGATATACAATATTTTATATAATTGTTATGTCAAGTTAGGATTTGCCTCTATAATACAAATGTGTAACTACAATAATAATAATAAATACTTTAAGATCAACAGATATTACCTGGGATAAAGATAGGGAGTATTCTTTATTATTCTTTATTATTAGAGAGAGAGAGAGAGAGAGAGATTTTAAGGGACGTTAAAGTGCTGCCTCGAATAATAGTCCAGAGATTTCCTAAAATTAATGGAATAAGATCAAACAAGCAGACTATACAGTATAGTGAAGTCACAGAGTAAACCTTAAAAGGTGTAAATGAGCTAAAAAAAAACACAAGTCAATCACAATATTCCATGCAAAATAGTTCTCAAACTGTACCCTCTTGTCTGTGCAACTGTCCTTTGACTTTCGTTTGTTCTTCTTGCTCTTGACTTTCATGGTCTCTCAGGGCTGCCTTGCAGCCTACCACCCAAGCCTCATAGGCCAACTGTTGGTGAAAAAGAAAATGTCTAGAAGCTGTATTTGCATCCACACTAGCTTACAATACATATGCTGCTGTGAGTTAACTACAGTGTGGGCAAAATTATTATGAAAGTTGAAGTGTTCAGGTATCATTAATGAGGTTGAAACATTTAATTGTAACTGCACAATATTCAGTACGAGTGAATATTGTGTCATGGAGAGCTCTGAGACCAGGGATGTGTCTGCGTGGTGGCCAGGAAATCCCCCTTCCAGATGTCTTGCGACAGGCTTGTTTTATTTAATTTATAACTGCATCTGGCAGTGGCTGATCCTGGCATGTGTAGGCAGCTGCCCAGGGCTGCTTTATTCTCCTCTTTATACTTAATTTTAGTTGGTTTCTATAGCATGATCTTAATAAAAAGAGAGAGCATAATGTTATGCAATCCATGTAATGCGCGAGCATGAATCTCTCCACTCGCAAGCAGATTTCATTCACTTATACAAAACTGGATGTGTGCTTTTAAATATACATTGTTCTTTTATGAATTGGCTCTGCTCAGATATTACATGTATGCCCAACTTATATTGTCCTCGCATCACTAAGGACCAGAGGAGCTTTTTTTCCCTAATTCAGGTGAAGAGTAGACATTTCTCAGCAAGCTGATTATAGTCAGCCTTCTCTAGTTATTTATTTTATTAATATTTTAGTTGAGTGCTTAAATTGTAAATATGATGTATTAAATTATTTTATTTAGTGCATTTGCATTTTGTTGTTTTTGTAGCTATTCAATGAAATTGTATAAACCAGGTTCCAGAAATAATCACTGACAGTGCTTCTGAAATTAGTGAGGGTGCTCTAGTCTTAATGTACATTTTCACATATTTTGTCCCGTCTATTGATATGGTTATCACTGTGTCAAGAGAGTAAATCCCGCATAAATATTCAGATGTCATTCCCGAAACTTTGCAACATGTGTGCGGCCGAAAAACAAAGTTCTACATTTTAAATGGATTGCTTAGAAAGTTCCCAATGAGTGCTCATAACCACTAAAAAGCTGTCACTCTTTGTTCATTACGATTTCACAAAGTTCTGTCATGACCAATGAATGTCACACGGCGCAATTAATATATTATTAGCATCGTGTTTACACTCTGCACCCCCTCCCCGTCCCCCTGTTGTCATTACCACCGTTTTTTGAGGCAGTTCCCAAGACAGGCCTCCCATTTAAAAATGCTCTAGACAAGATAGCAGATCCAAGAGCGGCTTTAAAACAAGGTCCAAAAACAGTAATCTAACAAGGCAAAAGGCAAAACACAAAACACAAGGTAACCCAGAAACATATAACATATAAAACCTGCATTAACAAACGCTGAGAGAACATGGCATATATAGTGAGCTAAAATGACTGATGACACAACTGGAAACAACGATGCATGGCAGTCAGGGCAAAGGTTAATGGGAAATAAAGTCCAAAACAAAGAGGCAGTAATCTGGAAGGAGTGCCCTCTAGTGGCCTTTTTAAGCAAACCAACAGATGCTGTGACATATTCTGATCATATTTTTTTTCCCAAGCACATTTTCCCATTACAAACCCACATCCATCTTATTTAACTACTATTAATTTTGTATTTAATAATTTATAAGTTATATATGACTGGGGGTAGAAGTGAAACGTGCCTTATACTCAGATGTGCATAATTAGGTTTTCTTTTATAAGGTTTTATAAGGTAAAATGCGCCAAAAAAGAGATTTAACTCACAATAAAATGTAAAACAAATATTAAATACCCATGCGAAATATTAAAAACCAATGCAATACAGAAACTGCAAAATTAAATCATGAGACCACTTGACAACAAAATGTCATGTTTCTCCACAGTAGAGCTGTACACTAGGATGCCATCATATATACAACGGTGCATTCATTTCTCTTTAAATTCTCGGATGATGATGTAATGCTGAAAGATCTGTCAATCTGAGGAATTGCATTGTGCCTCTTACCATTAGGCTACAACTTCCCCTTTTATTATCGATGTTGGAAACAGTTGTGCTGTTTTTTTATCATTATTATAATTTGTTTGGAACTTGTGATTGGTAATTTTTTGGGGGTTCATTGATATATGTAAATATGTAAAAAATCATGCATTTTTTTAACAATTTTATAACAATATCAATCTTTACTATCACTTTTTCTATCAATTTAACAAATCCTTGTTGAATAAATACAACAATAATATAAATATATATATAAATTATTATTATAAAAAAAATGTAGCCTCTTTCCCTGAGGATCTCTCTGCACGCCCCTGATATATATATATATATATATATATATATATGCATCATGATAAACTGACTTGAAAACGCAATTTTTTGGCTTGTTTCAATCAAGTAACTCAGAAATTAATTTAATGTAGCTCACAACTCACTCAAAGAGTAACAAAATAGAAAAGGTAAGATTTTCAAACTTCTTTATTCCGGTTTAAAGCACTTTTTACATGCTTTAAACGTTTATGATTTATTGTCGTATCTTATTATTTGTTCCTTCACGCTTAAGGAAGATTAAGGAAAACAGTCTGACGCCATGGTATATGATCACACTCACGCCCTAATGAGAGCAGCCCGGAAAATGGAGCACAGCTGGAGGAAAACAAAACTAGAGGTAGTTTGTATTGCATGGTGGGAAAGTACCATATACTACAGAAGAGCATTAAAAGCTGCTAGACCTGATTACTTTCAGTAATCAGACATCACTTTTTACTTTTCGTTTAGAAGAAAAACTTAACAACCCCAGGCATTTAGTCAATACAGTGGCTAAATGAATGAAAAATAAAGCATCAACAGGTGTTGACATTTCCCAACAGCACAGCAGAAATGTATTTTAGACCATATTCCACCTAAGCTCCTAAAAGAGGTGCTTCCTGAAGTCATAGATCCTCTTCTGGCTATTATTAATTCGTCATTGTCATTAGGATATGTCCCTAAATCTGTCACATTTGCTGTTATTAAGCCTCTCATTTAACAAAAAAAAATTAAAACACAACTTGACCCCACAGATCTAGTTAATTACAGACCGATCTCAAATCTCCCTTTTTTGTCAAGTCGAGTCACCTTTATTTATATAGCGCTTTTAACAATACAAATTGTAACAAAGCAACTGCAAAATATAAAAATTGTAAAATAGTGTCAATAATGTAAAATGACAAGATTTAATTGACACAAATATGAATCTGTTTTGTACGTTTGTTTGTTTTTTATTATTATTCCGAGGTTACCGCAGCCACCGGATCCAGTCCGTATCCAACACCGATGGTGGATCAGTACCCAGAGATTACCTCTACAACCCTGAATGTCAGCAGAGACCAGGACAGCTAGATGAGCCCCAGACACAGATCCCCAGTAAAGACATGATCACCAAGACGGCCATCGGGACAAGACCACGGAAACCAGATGAGTCTTCTGCACAATCTGACTTTGCTGCAAGAACAACCTACTGGTTTGTCTGGCCAGATGAGAACTGGCCTCCCAACTGAGCCTGGTTTCTCACATGTTTTTTTTCTCCATTCTGTCACCAATGGAGTTTTGTTTCCTCACCGCTGTTGCCTCTGGCTTGCTTAGTTGTGGACACTTAATTTCCAGCGATATCGTCGAATTGATTGCACAAATACTGTTTAAACTGAACTGAGCTGGATGATGACATCACTGAATTCAATGATGAACTGCTTTTAATTGAAAATTGAGTGTTTACCATTTTCATTTTGCATTATTGACACACTATTTTGCTATTTGATACTGTAAAGCTGCCATGACACAATCTGTAATGTTAAAAGCGCTATATACAGTAAATAAAGGTAACTTGACTTGACCAAGATGATTTGAGTATACCATAACGAGACGATTTGAGTAACTTTATAAATATTACTTTATTTAATGTGCAAGAATGTGTGTTACAATAGATAAGGGATGATGTGAATGAGAAATTAAAGAAAGCAACAGAGAAGAGTGTTGAGAATAATTCAAATATGAATGTATCGTATGTGAATAGTACATATATAAGTGTAAGTGTATAAACACCCCCAACCCCTTTACCTGAAAAGCAGTTTTCTTCTTAGGAATAATATTGTTCTTTGTCATGTCCTTTACCTCCTCTTCTTCCTCCTCACTGTCAGTTTCAAACATATCATAGCCACAATCTCCATCTGAACATACAAGCACACACACATTTTGATGTTCATCAGCGCCAATTAGAAGATGACTTATGGTTCATACAGATATGCATTTCAAAAGCTGTTCAAAGTGGACTACCCTTTCGCTTTGGACAATGTGAGGACTGAGCATGATCACTATCTGATGTAACCTGTTGATAAGGAGCATTCTTCTGTTTTGACTTGATTTTTTCCATTCTGTGGGACAAGAATGAAAATCAGCTTTACACTAATATACACTATTAAAGTACATTTATCATTAGTATTAATCAATGACAAAAGAAGAATTAGAAAAGAAGAAGAAGAAGAAGTATTAGTAGAATAAGAATAAGAAGAAGAAGAAGAAAATATCTCCATACTGTTTCTTCAGTATCTCTACAGATTTTTTCTCCATTTCTAATCTCGCTGCCACCTGTTTCTTCACTTTGGCTTCAAACAACTCTGCACCTCTTAAAATAAAGAAATATAAGATTTAGTTAAAATGAATCTCTGCCATGGTCCTCCATTCTTTCAATTCCACCTACACACAGTTCAAATTGAGTTATCCCATTTGCTTTTATAGCCCACTGTTATGGTCGAACCACTGATGTCACATGGGCTTTTTTAACAATGTCCTTACTACGTTTCTGTACCCTTGCTGTCTATGGACGGTGAGAGAGCTCTCGAATTTCGTAAAAAAATATTTGTGCATTTTCAGGGGGATGTCAGAATTAGGAACAGGGACAAGTGGTCAGACTGGCCCAGATGTGATAGTGATTTAGCCCTGTGGCCTGATTGACGTTAGAATAGACCCTGTCCAGTGTATTTGCACCTCTAGTACCACACTTAATGTACTGATACAATTTGGGAGACATTGCTTTTAATTCAGTATGATTAAAATAATGTTATAATGTGTACATTCTCAGAATACCTAATCTGTTAGCAGCTAAACCCTACATGTAATAACCAAGAATACTGTCTAACTCTTGATTACTGTTCTGCTATGTCTTTGTCCCGGGTGTGCTATTTGATAGAAATTAGTGTTGTCAAAATTATCATAATTTTTTTTCAGTTTAACGTGTTAAAGATATTTAATGCAATTAACTCAAGGGCAGAGCTAGGGTTGGCCACCTCTATCACTACTGCTGTTTTTGTCACTTTTCTCTGGTCAAGAAGTGTATTTATTCAGTCGCAGAGATGTTTCAGACGCGCACTCCAGCTTCACCTCAGCACCAGGTACTGTGCTCGTAGTACTTGCTCTTCAATTGCACACACAAGCAGGGCCATACGCAGGTTTTTATAAATACAGAGGTCCCAAAATAAAGATTACTAGGGGGGGTTTGGGGGCATGCTCCCTCGTGAAAATTTAGATTGTTTTATTTTGATGTTTTGAGGCTCATAAATTGGATAACAATATAGGTTTAAAGCCAAGTCAGTGGGCAGTAGCATACATTATTTTTCAAGATAACAGATTCTTAAACATGATATTAGACAAAAGTTTATTAGTTTACATCCCTGAATATTTCTGTTGGTCGTTTAATCTTTCTATGTTAAAACAGCGGTCAAATGGGAAATATTTGGTTTAGCTCCTTACATCTTGCACTTCATAACTGTCTGAGGCATCGAGCTGTGTTTCACATGATACAACTATCTACCAGATTTTATATCCCGCATGCAACTCAAAGAAATTGCATACATCGGCTGAAACTTGACATGAGATTTGAGTGTAGCCACTGCTCACATCCATATTGATTAATTCCAGGTTTTGTGTTGTACATTGGTTTCGTAAATGGGGCCCACTTTGTTCAAAGTATGAATGGCCAATGCAGAACACTAGCAAATCTTTTGAAAAACAGAGGCAGAGAAGCACTCTGTTTTCCCAGTAGCGAGGCTCACATTGAAGAATGAGCTGTCCTACAGCTTTTGGTGTAGGTGGCTCGTGATCGACATTTCCACAGAGTAGGGTGACCATACGGGCCATTTTTACAGGACGCACCCTTGCCAGGATTTTTATATTGGCTAAAATCGATAGATCATTGTATGACATTATTTCACCAGAGCTATAGAGAGCAGAGCAGACGGCTCCTTATGCTTTCAAATCGCTCTCATGGTAGGCTACTTTGGTGTCATACAATGATCGGTGCACAACTTCAAGTCGAATGAATGAACAAATATGTGCACGTATTTGCATCGCTTTGATCGTTCTCACCTTCTCATACACCACAATAAATCGATTATGTACAATACCTGCATGTTATTGGTCAAACTACTTTGGATGTTTTAGGCAAAAAGTGATGTAATGAAAATCCTGGCCAGGACGTGTCCCGTATAAATGGCACATATAGCCACCCCACCACAGAGGGAGGATCCACATCCCTAAATGATCTATTTACTGAACTTCCAGTTTCAAGAAGCCTTTGATGGGTACCGGTTTATCCCAAAACCTGCATACAGGCCAGGACGGCCAAGATAAACTGTCTCACTGGTGGGTCATAAGGATCTCTTTCAGATCCTCTTACTGCCAATCGATCGACAAATTCTAGCAGAGCCATGTCAACTTGTACAGGGGAGGGTGAGTTTTCCTCCTGTGCTCTCAGCAGATGGGACTGATTTAGGGGAAGTATACCATCTTCATCATCGTCATCCTTGTTCTCTAGAATGGTTAGCAGAACATTTTTCGTTTTCATCTTTATCTCCTGCTAAATTATCCTAAAATATCAGACATAGGACAATTGAAACACTATCCATCATATCTCCTCACAAATTTGAGGCCTGAGTACATTTCTTCAGGTCCACCCAGTTTTGAGCAGAGAGACATGTGTCCATCTTTCTTCTGACAACCACTGTTGTACAGTGGGGCAGCTAGGATAGTGCTGCCTGAGTGTGTTTTGCACACAGACAGGAGATGCAAGGACTGTGAAAATCCTTTGCATAAATTCAATTGAAAGGATATGGAGGACAGCCTTTCCCTACTAGGCTCTCTGGCTCTTTAGAAGTGGCTTCTACACCATGAAAACTGATATGGAGCTGTGCTTATTGCAGTGAGCTCGGCTCTCTCTCTCTCTCTCTCTCTCTCTCTCTCTCTCTCTCTCTCTCTCTCTCTCTCTCTCTCCACTGCATGATGAGCACCCCAAAACTTGGAACAAAATATGCTGAAAATCTTAGATAATAATAATAATATTAATTTGTTACATTTATATAGCACTTTTACAGGCACTCAAACCGCTTTACATAGTAAGGGGGAATCTCCTCATCCACCACGTGTGCAGCATCCACCTGGATGATGCGACGGCAGCCATATTGCGCCAGAACGCCCACCACACACCAGCTTACTGGTGGAGAGGAGACAGAGATGAAGCAAAGCAGTGTACGGGGATGATTAGGAGGTCATGGTGTTCAGAGGCCAATGGGCAAATATGGCCAAGATGCCAGTTTTACAGCCCTACTCTTTTTCGAAGGACATCCTGGGACTTTTAATGACCACAGAGAGTCATGACCTCAGTTTAACATCTCATCCGAAGGATGGTGAGAAAACTTGCCTTAGTTATTTGATAACTGATTAGTTATCAAACTCTAAGCCACACGATCACTCAGCAAACATAAGGAATATATTGCGGTTTGGAGGTAATTCCTAAAAGTATGCTGATGAGGAGAGCTTCCAAAAATCTTCCGTGGGGAAGAGAGTAAAAATGATGAAATGGGAGGTGGTTGTGGTTCATATACAGAGCGATATGGCTCCTTGATCGCTGCAGTGATTGGCCTTCTTTGACTGGCAGACATGGTGTCATTGGTGCTTCCACGATTGGTCATGCCTGAGGCATTCCCATAGTGAGATACCAAATGAGTGTTTGAAAGAGAAGTGACCCATACTCGGAATTTGTTCTCTGCATTTAACCCATTCAAGGTACAGACACACAGCAGTGAATACACACCCAGAGCAGTGGGCAGCCATTTATGCTGGGAGCAGTTGGGGGTTCGGTGCTTTGCTCAAGGGCACCCCATGGTTATGGGGGTGGAGAGAGCGTTGTACATTCACTCCCCCCACCTACAATTACTGCCGGCCCGAGACTTGAACCCGCAACCTTTCGATTACGAGTCCAACTATCTAACCATTAGGCCACGACTACCCCTCATATAGCTGTGAATGAGTGTTTAGAATAAGCGTACATATGAGACTGAATATTAAATTAGTGCATTACATTAAATAATTCACCTTTAACTCTGTTCTGTATCACCTTAGCAAACACCATAGCTAACTTTCTCACCTTGAAGCAAGGACCTTAGAAGTCTGAAGGTCAGAAACAACATAGAGGAAGTAGTAGCTGAGGAAGACTCTCCTCTGAGCCAACAGGACAGTGAAACAAATCGCATCCCAGACGATACCAGCTTCACCCTCTGGCAATTCACACTGATTGTCAGGCTTGGCTACATAAAACCACAAATGACAAACACAAATTTGATTGAGGCCTCTCAATAAACCTATGTACATAAGTCAAAATTATGTACATACAAATACAATCATAGCATACACTGTTCAACATGACTTATTTACTTTGATGCTCAGTAACCAATTTCAGAGAAAAAAAGGTTGTGCACATTGTAAATACCCAGCTTTTTAGTTCTGCAGGACCTAAATACATTTCTCAATTTTAAAAGTTATTATGTACAGTGCTCAGCGTAAATGAGTACACCCCCTTTGAAAAGTAACATTTTAAACAATATCTCAATGAACACAAAAACATTTTCCAAAATGTTGACAAGACTAAGTTTTATATAACATCTGTTTAACTTATAACATGAAAGTAAGGTTAATAATATAACTTAGATTACACATTTTTCAGTTTTACTCAAATTAGGGTGATGCAAAAATGAGTACACCCCACTAAATGACTACTAAATCTAGTACGTTGTATGGCCTCCATGATTTTTAATGACAGCACCAAGTCTTCTAGGCATGGAATGAACAAGTTGGCGACATTTTGCCAGATCTGTCTTTTTCCATTCTTCAAGAATGACCTCTTTTAGAGATTGGATGCTGGATGGAGAGTGATGCTCAACTTGTCTCTTCAGAGTTCCCCATAGGTGTTCGATTGGGTTCAGATCAGCAGACATATTTGGCCACTGAATCACTTTCACCCTGTTCTTCTTCAGAAATCCAACAGTGGCCTTAGATGTGTGTTTAGGATCATTGTCATGTTGGAAAAGTGCACGACGACCAAGGGCACGGAGTGATGGTAGCATCTTCTCTTTCAGTATAGAGCTGTACATTTGTGAATTCATGATGCCATCAATGAAATGCAGCTCCCCGACACAACAGCACTCATGCAGCCCCACATAAGGACACTGCCACCACCATGTTTCACTGTAGGCACCATGCATTTTTCTTTGTATTCCTCACCTTTGCGACGCCATACAGTTTTGAAGCCATCAGTTCCAAAAACATTTATCTTGGTCTCATCATTCCAGAGTATAGAGTCCCAGTAGTCTTCATCTTTGTCAGCATGGGCCCTGGCAAACTCTAGGTGGGCTTTTTTGTGCCTGAGCTTTAGGAGAGGCTTCTTTCGTGGACGGCACCCATGCATGCCATTCCTCTGCAGTGTACGCCGTATTGTGTCACGGGAAATAGTCACCCCAGTTTGGCTTTCTACTTCTTTAGATAACTGCAGTGAACTTGCATGTCGATTTACTTCAACCCTTCTCATCAGAAGACGCTCCTGACGAGGTGTTAACTTCCGTGGACGACCTGGACGTCTCTGTGAGATGGTTGCATTTCCATCTTTTTTAAATGTTTGTACCACTTTTGCTACAGTATTCTGACTAATAAGTAAAGCTTTGCTGATCTTCTTGTAGCCTCCACCTTTCTTGTGTAAATAAATTATTGTGACATTTCTCTTCCATGTGGTGCCATTGCTGACAGCATGAAATGGGAAGGGGTTTTCTTTAAGTAACACCCTTTTGTAGTCAACTGTCACCTGTGTAATGAATTATTAGACTCACCTGTGGTTGAATTCTTGTTAAATTAGACATTTGTTGTCTAAAATTTAGCTTTGCTCCAGAGACTTTCAGTGGGGTGTTACTTTATTTTTTTTACTGTGCATACTCATGGTTTTGCACATATATACACTTTTATGTTAACATATATGCAAATAACTAAACATAAGACCTCTGGTCAACTATCAGTTTACAAACTATTGCCAGACAATAGCAAGACTCCAGTAACTAATGATGACTAATGATTACTATGATGGATCATTTAATTATGGAACATGTATGTACACCCGAGGTGGAAATATGGCCACAAAGGAAGTAAAATGGGTGTTACACCTCAGGTGTGCATTAATAAATGCATTTGTCACCCCCAAATATTTGCAGTGTATGTAAATGTAAATAAAATATTATATTATATTTTTCAGTGGTGTAATAATGATGTAATTACACTATGAGCAATCGTATTCAACTAAGTTTTACTTACGTAAATTGTAGCCTTTGATGGTGCAGAACATGCTAAAAGCTTGAATGAGCCAACAGCCATGCTTCTGTAGACTCTCCAGATAAACACAGGAGCCAAGCTGATCATACACACAAACACAGTAAGTAATTATACTTAAGAGAAACACTGTATTTCAAAGGCATGGGAGGGGGGGTGATCGTAGAGGATCTTAAAATTTGATTACTTATTAAAATTGAATTTGGGTGAGAAGGGTGTGCGGAGTGATACAAGAAACATGAACTGCCTTTTATGCTTTTTTCACAAAACTCAGTGCTATTTGCTCGGGAAGATAACCACTGCTTTATTAAACCAAATTTGATTTAGCATAATTTGCTTCATTCTCTATTGACCATGGAATCATTTATCCATTGAAATATTATCAATTGATGGAGAAGATTTAAAACCAGTTACATCTCCTGATGTGATGTAGTAATATGCACTTTTGGATAGCACAATTCTTTCTTGGCAAATGCAGTTAGCTTATGTGTATGGTCCTTTGTGTTATTTTTGACCTGTATAGGAACTGCATTTAAATTGTGGAAATGCCAGTATTCCCTAGGTGAAATTCCCAGAGTTGGCACAGTTTGGTTATAGTTTTTGGCCTCCCTTAGTCACAGTAACATACTATAGGGTGTGACAAAACACTCAATGATGTGCTTACTGAGAGCATGTTCTTGAGGCTGATGACCACACAGGTGTAAGCTATGAGACTGTCCCAAAGTCTGAGCACATATTGCACTGGCTGCAGCAGTAACGTTCCCCCAAACAGCATGAAATAGAAACAGGCTACCAGATAACCCAGACAAAAGATATTAATTCTTGTGGTTCCAGTGATAAAGATGAGACATAACACCAGCCAGAAAAAGTAACTGAACGCAAACAGCTTCAACATGTCCAGATATGATCTGAAAGTACACACAAAAGCATAACATTTGACAACATTCTACACATATCTGTTTATACTACAGAAATGAAATAAATGACAGTGATCATGTGTACACTTTGCACAAACTGTAAAAGTTACTTGAATAGAAAATAATAACTCGTATTTTAAACTGGGGAGAGAGTTTTGAGTTCTGAAATGTGCAGCATGTGTTTATTGTAGACTAACATCTGTGAAAATATCAAGAACATTTTGGTTCTCCATTTCATGACCCCCTAACTATTTCCCCACCATTAACTTAATTTTCTGTAATTTGTGACTCTTCCCTGCCACTGATGGAATTTTCCAGCCATCCTCGTTTTCACTGTTGCTATTACGCATCTTTTGAAATAGTACATAATCTCCGAATCCAAAAACAAGTGAAGAAGAGGCAGAATTAAATGAGAGAATCATTGCTTATGTGCATGTAAGCTAACATGATCGTTAAACATGTCAAACAGACTCTGTTACTTCTTTTGATATATGTGACCCTGGACCACAAAACCAGTTATAAGGGTCTTCTTTTTACATTAATATTTATAAAATAAATGAGCTTTCCATTGATGTATGGTTTGTTAGGATAGGACAATATTTGGCTGAGATACAACTATTTGAAAATCTGGAATCTGAGGGTGCAAAAAATCTAAATATTGAGAAAATCGCCTTTAAAGTTGTCCAAATGAAGTTCTTAGCAATGCATATAACTAATTAAAAATTAAGTTTTGATATATTTGCATTAGGAAATTTACAAACTATCTTAATGGAACATTATCTTTACTTATTATCCTAATCATTTTTGGCATAAAAGAAAAAATCGATAATTTTGACCCATATAAAATATACCTGTGATACTTATGACCGGTTTTGTGGTCCAGGGTCACATATTGTGTGTTCAGATATTCATAAGATAGTATGGGGGCCATGAAAGTTCTGTTAAATGGTCAAAAATGATGTCACTGGCTGGAAAATAATAATAATTATTATTATGAAAATATACACTAATTAAAAACTAACACATACTTGCAATAAAGAAAGTTGTTGACAGGAGTGTACTGGTTGAGTCTTTGTGGATCAAGATTTCGGCTGATCTCCACATTCTCTCCTGCCAGGAGTCTCACACAAGCCTGATTTTCGTCCTCAAAGACCTGCCACTGCAGAGATGCTACCAACAACAGCAGGCAGTCATCTGATTGAAAGGAAATTAGAAAATGAGAGTGATACACACATTTTTCTTGGCAAATATGCTGATTAAGTGTGGTGTGATGGAGTAAGTCACAGAGAATGAAGCTGGCGTTGGGAATCATTGCGAAGTCTGGTAGATACAGCCACTTTATCAGATTAGAGCTCAGAGCAGCGAATGACTTCCTCCAGGGATAATCTAGCAGAGAGTGAAATGGTTTCATTAGGACACATTTTTCTTATACTGGGATTAATTAACATTTCTTTTTGATTTCAGAATGATTTAGATCCTATCTCTATAGTTCTCAATGTGCTTACCAAACACTTGATTTGACTTGTCAGCTCATTAATAATGGCTTTGACACATACATTTGCTGCAATGGATCAGGACTGACAAACAGTGGGAACATTGGAACACAATTGTCTGAAATCACAAATTTGGCCTCTTTTGAGGTCAGGAGAGTGAGGTTTTACACTCAGCCCTTACTGGCATACATGTGTATATGCTTGAGCTTTTGGAGATATAAATATAATACCGTTGAGATATAATTGAGTGGAAAACATAATTGAGTGGAAAAAATATTATGTCTGCGGCAGCAATGCGTCACCGTAGTTTTTGGAGACATGCTCACTTTCTACATATTCATCTTTCAGTCCAAGTTATGATGCAGGAATGTTCACCTTTTCACGGATTAAGTTTGGAGCAGTGAGGTACGAGGTTGTGTGCACAAGCACATACACATAAGGAGAGAGAGAACACGATTGTGTTACACACACACAGACACACACACACACACACACACACACACACATAAACAGTCTCTCTCTCCATTCAACAATGGCAAAGTCATTTTTTTTAAATGTCATGATTTTGAATAGATGTAAACAATGTCAGCAGGAGGCTTAAATGTATAGATGTGATACCAGCTAAATGTAATTATTGTATTAAAACGCAAACACGTGGTACTTTAGTCTGCTATTCCCTGCTCTGTGATGCAACTTGAGTGAGAAAACTAGTTGATGTTAGCTAGTTAATTAGCCATGTAATCTGCCTCGGTAGTAAGCCAAATAGTATTTATTTCAACACTAAAACAAACGGTGGACGGGTGAATCTCAGTCTTGATCGGAGGTGAAAGAAGAAGAAATCAAGATGACAAACAGTTTATGTTTAAACTGGAAGTATTTATTTAGCGATCTGTGCTAAAACATCACCTGTATGGAACATCGTTGTGTATAGAACATGATTAGTCTACGTTACCGAAAAAAATTCCATACGGCAGACCGTGTTTTTCAACAAGGGAAAAAGTAGCAGGGATTCATCTCTTTCGGCCATCATCATACACACAGCTGACTCTCGCTGACTGCTCGCAGCCTCGCACCAACCGGAGGGGGAGGGACCGTGTGACTCGTGTGCTCTTCACTGCACACAGCTGAGGAAGTCCTGCACTTTCCGTCTCTGACGACATGTAAAAAAACTGTGCATACCGCAGGAACAGTATAACGGAAAATTTTAGTGGTTTTGAAACCGTGACTTTTCCAAACCGTGGTATACCTTGAAACCGGCTATCGTCCCATGCCTAGTCCAGGGTCAGATATACTATACACTCACTGGCCACTTTATTGGGTACACCTTGCTAGTACCAGGTTGGACCCCCTTTTGCCTTCAGAACTGCCTTAATTCTTTGTGGCATAGATTCAACAAGGTTTTGGAAACATTCCTCAGAGATGTTGGTCCATATTGTCATGATAGCATCATACAGTTGCTGATTTCTTGGCTGCACATCCATGATGTGAATCTCCTGTTCCACCACATCCCAAAGGTGCTCTATTGGATTGAGATCTGGTGACTGTGGAGGCCATTTGAGTAAAGTGAACTCATTGTCATGTTCAAGAAACCAGTCTGAGATGATTTGAGCTTTGTGACATGGTGCATTATCCTGCTGGAAGTACATCAGAAGATGGTACACTGTAGTCATAAAGGGATGGACATGGTCAGCAACAATACTCAAGTAGGCTGTGGAGTTTAAACGATGCTCAATTGGTACTAAGGGGCCCAAAGTGTGCCAAGAAAATATCCCACTCACCATTACACCACCACCAGCAGCATGAACCGCTGAGACAAGGCAGGATGGGTCCATGCTTTCATGTTCTTTACGCCAAATTCTGACCCTACCACCTGAATGTCTCAGCAGAAATCGAGACTTATCAGACCAGACAACGTTTTTTTCAATCTTCTATTGTCCAATTTTGGTGACAGCTGACAGCAGCGGCACCCGGTGTGGTCTTCTGCTGCTGGAGCCCATCTGCTTCAGGGTTCGACGTGTTGTGTGTTCAGAGATGCATTCTGCATACCTTTGTTGTAACGAGTAGTTATTTGAGTTACTGTTGCCTTTCTATTATCTCTAACCAGTCTGCCCATTCTCCTCTGACATCAACAAGGCATTTTCGTTCACACAACTGCCGCTCACTGGATATTTTCTCTTTTTCGGACCATTCTCTATAAACCCTAGTGACGGTTGTGCATGAAAATCCCAGTAGATCAGCATTTTTTAAAATACTCAGACCAGCCTGTCTGGCACCAACAACCATTCCACGTTCAAAGTAACTTAAATCCCTTTCTTCCCCATTCTGATGCTCGGTTTGAACTTCAGCAAGTCGCCCTCTCCACATCTAGATGCCTAAATGCATTGAGTTGCTGCCATATGATTGGCTGATTAGAAATTTGTGTTACCAAGCAATTGAACAGGTGTACCTAATAAAGTGGCCGGTGAGTGTATGTAGAGCAGCAGTATTTCTTACATGCTCACAGCGTAATGTTGTGGATCTATTGGCAGTAGTAAGTATCGGTACTTTCTCTGCCGCAGCAGAAGCAGTGTAGCAGATCTATTCCGCCAGGACCAAACACAATAACATTGTCATGCACATTACTATTCTAATCCCTCTGAGAGTTGTCATGACAGAACCATAATTAAATGTGTTAGACCTTTCAACACAATAATCAGAAAATGCACTTTACATTAGCAGCAATTAATAGAACTTTGCAGCAGTAAATGTTGTGTAACTGACCAATACAGAGTGCTGGTGGTAGGCCAATGCAGAGCAGGTATTGCAGCACCATGAAACTTGCAATGAAGCAGCAGTATTTTGGCCACACTTCTCCTATGGCCTTTCTACGACGTTGAGCCAGAACAGCCATTAGGGCAAAAGAGTGCAGAAGTGCACAGACATCCATCCGCTGGCCAATGAGATTTACTGCTACCACAAAACACACCTGATACAGAAAAGAGAGTGGAAAATTTAGCACATTTATTTCAAAGCTGATCTTAGTTTGAAAACTTAGCATCTGATTTGCTTTCATAGCAAAATCTCTAACAAAAATATTAAATCATTGAAACATTAAACATTGAAATATTGAATCAATAATTGAAACACGTTTTAACTTTTCAGTTTGTGTAAATCAACGTGGGGTTCTACAGAGCCCTTTAAGGGACTTGGTGGTGGGAAAAAATCGGGGTGAATGGAATAAATTCGGGCTGGGAGGATAAAAAATTCTCAAATCTTTTGCGTTCCCTCACAAAACGTTTACGTTTTCTCTCAAAAATATTTACATTCCCCAAAATATTTGCATTCCCTTGCAAAACTTTGGCGTTCTCTCGCAAAGATATTGCGTTCCCTCGCAAACTTTTTGCGTTCCCTTGCAAATATATTTGCGTTCTCTCGCAAAACCTGTTGTGTTCTCTCGAAACGTGTGTTCTCGAGAGAGGTATCTGCTTCGCGCTTTTGTTGGTACAGCATCACATTAAAGATCTTGGATGTACGCAGCTGCATTGGAGAAAGGTTGTCAGTCTTTCGCGGTTGGTTATCATATATTAAAGTCGTTTTTTATTATTTAAATAGAAGAATAAACAAAACCTCCACATTATTACACTCAAAATTGTTGTAGTTCTGCGATGGAGGACAATCTGCAGGAGTTTTTAAGGTCTCGAGATGTTCCAGAAGAGGACATCATCCTCATGAAAAAAGACAAGCTGAGTAATATTTCATTAAAGGCCAATAGACCTATATATAGCTAATATGTAAATGATAGCTACTTTTAATGATGCAACCAAAGGTGTTGACGTGTATCCCGTGTGTGTAACGTTAAATATTTAATATGATATCCATAATAAAGGGTCATATATAGGCCTAGACTATGTTTTGATTATTGCTAGCCAGGGGAACAAGAGGCTGTCAGTATATCACCACATGACAGTTCTCCACATGCCAAGTCTCATATAGAATCAGAAATGATGTACATACCAATAGTTACCTGGTTCACTAGTAATACAAGTTATCTTATAGGGCCTAGTAGTGTATACGTTTGCAGAAATAAGAGATAATTTACATTGTATAGTTTTAGAACAGTAAAATAGCTTAATATAGCTATATTACTTACAGTAAGATATTTACATTTATTCCACAATAACATAAATGAAAACTGAACAAAAATGTGCATCCCCCTGGTTGTTTTTATAATGTTTGGCTTCCTGGATGATCATTGATCATTGACAGTTTTTTGTGTGTGCCATTCATGAGTTACTGCTTTGTCCTGAGACATAAAAGTGTGCACTGTTGTTAAGCAAAATCATTGAGCTACCGCACATTCTTTGGTTTCCCAGCATTTCTGCACATTTTAGTTGTGTCCTATGTTGCCTATATGATGCTGAGAACCTGTTTTTACACTAAGGACAGTTGAAGGGACTCATACAGAACTATTACAAACAACACACATATCCATTGATAATCAAGAAATCAACACACTAGAGTCCAGATAATTTATTATTTTGATCAAGTTATGATCTGTGTAAACTGTAATGAATGATGTGTGAAAATAAAAATATGTTTTTTTTTCACACAGACCATATACTGATGAAATGTTTACTATAGTTTAATATAGTGTGTTGCCTTCTTGAGCATCAATGAATCCTTGAGTCCTTTAAATTAAATTATGAAAAGTTATTTCATTGTGGATTATATGTAAATATGTGTTATGTGAAAGAGCTTCATCAAGGCAGTACTAAACGTAAATGAATTTGGGGGGTTGGGGGTGCAAACATTTTCATTCAACTGTAAATACCAGTAACTACTAGCTAGCTTGTTAGATTATCTGTACTCTCAAAGTTCATATACAGAACTCCATTGTAAAATCAGCATGACATATAGATCAATAGATGTGACTTTCCCTGTTACTTTTTCTATGTTGTTACATGTTTAAAAAAACACGTTAATAAATATAGACTGTTAATTAATGTATTGTGAATTCATGGGTGCATTTATGTTCTATAAAATAAAAAATTCACTGCATTTTCAGATTGACAAGTCTGTGCTCTCTGTCATGACTGATGAGCAAATGGCAAAGTATATTAGTTCATATGGTGACCGACTGCCTGTCATCTCCTTCTGTCAACAAACAGCTGCCTGCTCTGATAAAGAATCTCTGTTACAACATTTGAGAGCTAAAATTGAAACAAGGAAACTGGGATCAACATCCTCTAAAACTTTGCATGGAAAAGCATGTGTCTTCCCTAAGGAAAATAATTTAATGGCAAGACACAAAAATGTATCTGCAGAAAGAACCTCCAGGAGAATTGAAATCGGATGGCTTCACTTGGCCGTAATGGATACCATCAAGTGAGAACCAATAATGGTGGTGGCACCAGGCATTTGACAGTTCAAAAAAAGACAACTGTTTTACAAATAATGGAAATGTGAAATAAACTTTTTTTTCCCAAATGGAGAGTCACCAAATGATCCAGAAACTGACTTCACTTTTCATGTTTGTGTTTTTAAACGAAACCACATTCCCATGGACAGCACTTTTGGAGATCTGTATGAACTAACCAAACTGAAATTGTTGAGATTTTACATTTGCACTAAATAAGAGGTGTGCCTCACAGATGTAGAATCTTTATCTGATGGTGATAAAGAAGAATGTAATGAAAACTCATTACTACAGGATGGATTAAACAGTGATACTGAGAGACCTGCTGCAAAAGTGCCATCGCATGGACATGACAGTAATCTTGAGGATACAAACACACATTTATTAGATGACAGACTTTCATCTAACAAAGGCACAAGAGGAAGGTGAGTAAAATCATGAAGACTCTGACTTGAATTTCAGATAAACTCACTGATAAGTGCCATGCAGCAGAACTGGAGCAAACTTTTGTCCAAGAATCCTCCATCGAAGAATCCATTGTCTCAGAGGTCAGCAAACAGGGAAATCCAGAATTCCATACACTCTTTGCACAGAAACCCCCACCAGTACTCGATCCTTTGGTTGGCAGTACTTGCACCTTCCAAATAGCTGTCAAGGGTTTCATCTTCATGACTGATGTGAAGAAAACGTTGAAAGTCTCTTACATGACCATTTTCAGTTCCAAGATCCCCCTTAACTACTCTAGGGCATCCTCCCAAACGCCCCACCGCTTTAATATAGTAACCACCGATTAGCTTTGGATCGCTACTAGTTGTGTAGGCATTAAGCCAAATAATCTTACGCGAAAAGCCATCAATGCAGCCATTAATAAAAAACGCCATATGGTTTTAACATTTAAATGTTACATTTAGCAGACGCTTTTATCCAAAGCGACTTACAGTGCATTCAGGTTATACATTTATTGTCAGTATGGGTGTTTCTCTGGGAATTGAACCCACGACCTTTGTGCTGCTAAAGCAATGCTCTACCACTGAGCCACAGTAACACTGGTATCCTGATTAGCACTGATTAACATATCGTATGAGTCCAAATCCAAATAAAGTTGGGTCCCTTAGCAAAGTAGTTGCGCCATCTGAGGCGTCTGGCTCTCCTCATTGAAACTCCTGCAGGATCCAATTCCTTCAGCACCATGCGTACATCCTATTTTCTCACACGCAGACCCCTCTCTCTGCATTTCGTGTACATCCATCGGTACCCATGAAGTTGCCCAGAGTACTGCAGCTGATGACTGATGAAATCAACAAGGTCCACTAAGGCCGAGTAACTTTTCCGTCGAGACAATCCTTTTTTTGCGTAATATCATTTTCAGTTGTCTGTCACTGACGTCAAAACCGTGCCTTGTACTAAGCACTGACCGTATTTCTTTATACTTTAGTCCAAGTTCAAAATAAAATTCTATGAACTGCTCCATTATGAATGTATGGAGTTGTCTGAACCACTGGAAGCATAAAGTAAACAGGAAGTGTTGAACAGGAAGTGAGAACGCCAAAATTTTGCGAGGCAATGCAAAGTTTCTTGAGAGAACGCAAAAGTTTTGTGAGAGAATGCAAATATATTTGTGAGGGAACACAAAAGTGTTGCGAGGGAACGCAAAGTTTCTCAAGGAAATGCAAAAGTTTTGCGAGAGAACGCAATACATTTGAAAATAGTTTTTTCCTCCCACTCCGAATTTGTTTCACTCACCCCAAATTTCCTAAAAGGGCTCCGTAGGGTTCAGAGTATACGTTTTATCCACATTAATTTCACACTTTTCTAGTACAAATACGTGGCTTTGTTTCATAATTACACTGTAAATGTTTTGCTTTATTTACCACAAAATAATGGAAGAGAAATGTGACAACATGCCCCATAGACAGGGTACATTGTAACATTTGAGGGGCATGTTGTACCATGACCATACAGCAGCTTAAAATGTTGTCTGATCTAATAAAATAAAATACAAACAACAAGACAAACTAAAATATTCTGATAATAAAATAAGAAAAGCTTTTCCAAATAAAATAAAGGCATTTTTTAAGAATGAAAAATAATTGAATTTTTGAGTTTGACAATGAATACATTGCAACCATGCTTGGCTTGCAACACAGCTATATAGTATAGTTCAAAACAATGTGGGCAAATAGATGAAGAAACAAAGAGATACACTCCATTATTACATTTTATTATTATTGATCTGCATTTTCTATAACATTTTATACAATACAAATATGTATATTGTATATTTCTTATTATATAATTAGTTCCGTAGCATGATGGCAAAAACTGAGAGACTTAGGAGGAGCTTCTTCCCTCAGCCCATCAGGCTCCTAAACACAAACTCCCTGTACAACCTGTGTGCACATTCTTCATGCACATTCCTGCTTATATTATTATTTATTAAGTCTACAGTATACTTTCCTGCACATTTTATTTTATTGCACATTTTATTATTTTTTATTCCTTATTCTTATTTTTTTACTTATTTTTTTTCATACTTATATTTAGGTATATTCTCTTGTGTTGTGTTACATATAATTGCACTGTCCATGGAGTGGACCTGACTTACATTTCACTGCTGGTTATATTCTGTATAAATGTGTATGTGATGAAAACAAATCTTGAATAATTTAAATGTATCCTAAAAACTGAAAATAAAAATTGTATTTACCCAGAAATGTACTTTTGCTATGGTAAGTTAAATAATCAGCAATATCTGCATTTGTTGTATTTAATTTTGGCACTATTTTTGCTCTATACAGTGCTGATATGGCAACTATAAATACTGTAAACGCTCTCTTATGCAGTAACAAAAATCTGTTTTAATAGTTCTTATAATCTTGTTGTGTGTTTTTGCCATTTTATTTCAACTTTTCAATAGTGAACAGAAACACAAATATTACTGGTTTAAACTACATGTTAAGGGAAAAAACACATAACTGTTGTGATAATGGGCATATAAGTTTTCAAGATTTGAAATGTGGCTTTTTATTCAGAATTAATTCCTATATTTGCTTAGAAGCAAGGAGATTGGTAGCTGTTACTTTCTTGTTAGTGTTGGATTTTAATAGGATATTATCCATATCCAGGCGCCTAAGCATTTCTCACAAGAGCAGTGAGGTTTATTGCTAATTCAAAAGCTCTTAGCCATCATTGTCTGATGTACTCTCGGGCTGAATGGCCCATGCTGTCTTCACGTAGATGTAAGCATTGGCACATACTTATATATAAAATTATCCTGGGATTCCTTCTCTCTTATTTAGCAGTATGTCACTCAAAAATGTGTAAAACATTCTTCGTTCACAAGTTTATTATATATTATAATTAATAAATATAGGTAAAAGGGCATTTAGTTATGCAGCCTCATTTGATTAGAACATTAATTATGTTTGTGTTTTTTTCTTATGAATGTAAGTGTATTTTAAATGATTTGGTTTTGGCTTTACCCGATTGTAATTGTTTTGATTGATATGTGTCGATTTTTTCTATATGTGAATTAATGTATATGTTTTCCTTTCAAATGTTTTCATATTTAACTAAGTATGCTCTCTGTATTTGCCAGGACCCTCTTGTAAAATAAATGGTCAATGTCATAAGTTTCTTTTACTGGTTACAATAAAATAGTAAGTAATTAAGTAATTTCACGTACCTCCAAACCAAACTTGTAGAAGAAATAGTTAGCAAAATATTTGAGGGAGGGCATAATGCCGTGGTCTAGATACTGGTGTGTCACACCCTGAAACATGGTGCTGCTGTGTGTTGATTGAAGGCCATTCTGAAGACGGTGATGGAGCTGATGCCGATGGACAGTCTTATCAAACACAAGGAGGCCTAAAATGAACAGGTGATTCTACTCACATAGAATCACCAACAAACAAACAAATAGATACTTAGACAGACAGCTAACCTAATCAAGCACACCTGAACTACCTAACTGAATCATTCAGGGTTAAGGCTGGAATATACTACACCAGAGGTTTTCAAACATGTCCTGGAGGACCCCCAGCACTGCACATTTGATGTATCTCTCTCATCTAACACTTCTGATTTCATTCATTAGCTCATTAGTAAACTGCAAGACCTGAACTGGGTGTGTCTGATAAGGGAAACATGCTACATGTGCCATGCTGGGGGTCACAACAAACGCTAGGCATCATACACTTGCTGACTTTGTAAATGGTTACAGAAGAAAGACTGCCCATCATATTATACACTAGAGGGGTATTCCAGAAAACAGGTTATGTGACATACCTGTGTATGTTTAAGGGTAAGTAATCAGATCATTTCAGCTTTCAGTTCCAAAAACGGAGGTAACTTTCAGTGTATGTAAGTAGCCATATCAACATATTCTCTGAACAAAACCTGCTCCGGAGTAGGTTCTTTGTCATGGTTAGTTCAATTCAGAGCTATCAGCGCATGCGCGACCTACTGACGGCAGTGGGTGTGACAGATTGTGCACAATATTACATATTACAACATACTTATCAAAAATATATATATATATCGTTGTATGTTATTATATTGTTACATATTAAAGTTATTGATATGTATTAATTGTAAAACACTATTTTAACAACGTAATGTTTATTTGATTCTATTACATTTTATTATCATGGATCTGCATTTTCTATAATATATTTCTATATTTCTGCTTTTTCTTAACATCCGTTTCCATAGAGACTCATCGCTCGTCTCTCTGTTAAGTATGTCTTGTTTGTTAACCAGGAACATACTCTGGGTTGAATGAACTTACTCCCGGACGCGTTTTTGGAACCAGCATACCTTGAGTCAGCAAGGTTTGGGTTAATCAACTGAGAATTCTGGGTTTAGCAGATGGTAAGTTAACCCTGGTTTCTGGAATACACCCCAGAAATGCAGGAACATGGTTGGTAAATAATTGTGCTAGAGTGCTTATCAAAACAAAAGAAATATGATCATATTAGCCCAATTTAATCATAATTACATATAAATTGAAATGCCTATTCATTTTTGTGTACATTTAAAAAATGTGATAAAACGTATCATGCTTTAAATGTTTTGGGTCCTTAGTACCCAAGTGAGCTAATATCACATTAGAGTCAATTATTTTAATAAAAAATGTTTTACCCAAAGACAGGGTAGGATGCGATCCTCACACTTCCTCAGTCCGCCAACATACACTGCTGGATCTACTGGTGCCAAATACAGAACTGAATTCCTCAATAGCTCTGCTTTGTTATCACCAGTCCAACTCTCATTAGATGATGACAGGCCCTTTGGGAAAGTTGGAATATTAAATAACTTGGATACATCTATTTGGACATTTAAAAGGGTAAACTGTGCTACATTCACTTTATTGTCAGCTCAGCTCCTAGTAGGCAACAGTCCTACAAAGTTTAGTTCCAACCCTGCTCCAACACACATATCAAATATGCCTGAATGACTTGATAAGCTTTATTTCAGTTAAAGCTAAACTCTGAAGGGCTATGGTCCTCTTGGAACTGAGTTTGACACCCCTGATCTAATGCATGCCATGGCAAACCCTATTCATGTTTGTTTTGTAAACCTTTCACACCTCTGCCAGGTATGAGATATAATAATCATTATTCTTTCAGCATTATTTTGTATTATTATTATGCACTACACTTGCCCAATTTTTTTTTCATGTATAGCCTATATAAAATGTGCAATGTGTATATAAAAGTATGGCAGGACTTTATTTTACAGTCCATGTGCATACTAGGTATTTATTATAGTAATTACAATAACTGAGTAATAACTAGGTACTAACTCTGAACCTACCCCTAAACCTAATCTTAACCTTGTATTTACCTCATATTACCAGTACTTTCAGTATGTAAATTAAATGTACACATAAGTTCACATACTGTAAAATAAAGTACAACCATAATTATCTTTCTAAGGCAGCAGAAACATAAATAATACTTACAGCAGTGCAGTTTGAAGAATACTCGGATGGTTTAATAATTTTGAGCTGGTACATCATTTTACACACAACAATCACACAGGCCCAAACAGAAGACACATTGGAAGCCAAAGGCCGCAGTCTTGAGTATGGCAGAGCAAATGTCCACAGCACCAAAAACAACATGTTCATCAGTGATACCTGAAATATATGGATACAAGAGTGTGTGTACCTGCAACATTGTATATTTACTTGTTGAGGGTGACTCTGCATCCAGGTACTTTATGTGCATGCTGTATACTGGTTTATGTCTTACCTCCTTCACACATACCCAGATGATGCCTGTAGAGACTAGTTTGAAGCTGTGGAGCTCCAGTATTCTCCAGCACAGCTCCTGACCTCTCCATAACCACAAAACAGCTTGCAGGGTCAACTCATGCACCCTTTCCACCACCACCAACCACTGGTTCACTACGGGTACTGCAATACATGCAGGCATTCTAATTACATTTTGAAAATGAGCAGTGTGATTTTTGTTCCCCCTTTAATTTAAAATAAGCAAAAGCATATAGAAGAATATAACTTATGGTTTTCTACATGATGACTTTGGTGTAATAAGCTTATTCAATCAGAATTAGATATGTAGTGTCAGTTCTGTGACATATCACTTCAAATTCACTTCAAAAACCCATACGTTATATTTAGTTCAAATAATTATGCAAGTTAGAATATTGTCTCAGATATATCCAGGAAGTGTTAGCAGTCATATTCTGTTGTACTTAATTAGTAATTATATTTTTGCACAGATGGACATGGAGATAGGGATGTCGCGGAAAAAGGGTTCGATGATGGGCATGTGGAGAAGTGTATGCAAATGTCTGTTGTTACTGTAGTGAACTGGGCTAATGAATGGTTTCTGTTTTTCAAAAATAAAATACAAATATATAATTTGAATACTAAAACGTTTGGACAACAGTTGGAGCAAGGGAGAGTAGTCAGTTTTCTGGCAATATGTATGAAATCAAACTATTTGTTGCATCTAGAAATTTTAAAAATCAATGTATTTGAGGGAAAAATCCCTTTACTGAGCAAACTATTAGAGACTGTGTTGTTGGAGGAACTAGCACAGATGTTCAGTAAATAACAGCTTTCTCACATAGAGCTTGTTGCATGGATTATGGGTATGGTGATCTTTAAACCAAATTGTTCAGATAGGAACTTGACTTACTGTCATCTTCTAATTCTTTTTCATGATGTTCATCCAAGGAGGAAGATAAAATATTTATTTTATCACCACATTTTCCATCGATCTGCCTTTCCGTCAACCTTTAATATAAAAAATAACATTATACCACAGATGAGATGTGTTGCGATTCTCACTCTTCCCCCGTTTTTCCTCATGGACAAAAAAAGCTGCAGTATCTATGAAATGTGAGTCGAACATGTGAGTCGAACAGGTTCACCCAGTTTTTTTTCCAATCAGCTTCCGTTAACCTTGTCTAACTGATGCTCGAAATTTGTCGGCCAATGGCGGCCATGATTTTTGAGATAAGCAAATTTCCTTGTACACACTTGTGGCACTTTGGACCAAGACCGTGCACACTGATTTTTATGTTGATAGGACAAATGGTTGCGCAGTTATAGCAGTGTAACGACTAGTTTCCTGTAACAGAGGGGAGGTTTGCTGATTTGTCAATAATAACAACCAATTATATTAGAGAAAATATATGTACTGAATCATATCATCTTTGCCATGCACCTATATGAACTGTTGGGGTTTTTGTCAGGAGGATTATCTGTGACTGGTATGAGGTCTTCCTGTATATGATTAAAGCATATTCAAAGGCACTGTCTGGAGCAGGTGTGCCTAAATTCGGTCCTGGAGGGCGGTGTCCTGCAGAGTTTAGCTCCAACCCCAATTAGACACACCCAAACCAACAAATCGAGCTCTTACTAGAGATAGGAACTTCCCGGTAGGTGTGTTGAGACAAGTTGGAGCTAAACTCTGCAGGATATTGGCCCCACAGGATCGAGTTTGGGCACCCTTGGTCTAGAGTCTGTATGTTACTGTTGCGTAATAGGTTAGTTGAACACTAAAGATCTTGAGTATCATTAGTGATAGTGTTCAAATGTAGAAAAACATCGCAGACTCTGCAAACCTTGCCAGTATACGTGCTAGAGTATAAATGTGTATGCATCACCAGAAAATGCTTTGGAAATATATCACCAGTAGATGAGACCGCAGCAGGTATCTTAAGTCAGGTGCACAGGTGAATTTCTACTATAGGGTGTACTCATTTATGCTGTGCATTGTAACTTTGGAGTTCTATTCTTTTATTTGCTCTGGTTCATCGACTTACTGATTAATTAATTAATTAATTCCTTAGATCCTATACTGTTCCTAAATACTTTATAATGTTTCCACTGCATTTCTGACCATTCACTGTTTGTTGTTTCCATGGTGGTTCCAGTTTTATCCTTTTGTGTATGCTTATTGATGTGTGCATGTACTGTACCATCAGCTTCTGTGGTTTGAATGGATATTATAATGCAGTGGTTCTCAACCACATCCTTGGAGTACCCCCAACATTAGACATTTATCATGTCACCTTCCATTCCTATCAAAAATGATTCTACTTTGTATAGTCTCTAACAACTGAAATGGGTGTGTCAAACAAAGGAGACATGCTAAATGTGCAGTGTTGGGGTACACGAGAAATGTGGTTGGGAATCACTGCTCTAATAAACTCTAACAAGAACTTAAGTTTGTGTCCACCCTTCACTCACCATTTCTTCAATTTCTCAGTGTTTTTCTTCATCCTGTAGTGAGTAAAAACACAGTAAATGTTTATTAAAAGAGTTTTCATAGTATACAAAACATGAAGGTGCTTTGGATTGGAAAAGAAGGGGACCATATGATCCAGGTAATGTAGGTTATATTAAAGAACCAGCTACCCTGGGTGCAATGAACATGAGACATTTACACATGCACACACACATGGGATGGAATGCTGATGAAATGATCAAAGTCATAACACTGCCTGCAATAAACCATCAAAGCTATTCTTGCCTGATATACCACCTGAAATCAAAACATGTTAGCGAGTTCTACAGCATAACCCTGGGCCGGAAACATTGGCCCTTCTCGGATATGTATATGTATATATCATATATAAAGGGATCACTTACATCACAAAATAGATCTTGATGAATGAAATATTCATATTGAAAATAATTTTTTATACATATTATGTAATTCATTGAGAACAAAATGATGTGAAAATGGTCAATAAAAGGCAGCCGATGGAAGGCTGGATACATTTTGTTTGTTTGTCCGGACATTTTTTATTTTTGTATTTTTATTTTTAATAGTTACAAATTTTTATCAGAGCAGCAGTAGTACTTTTTAAAAGAAGAAGAATAGTAATAAGAAGATGATGAAATATATTAAAATTGTAATTCAAATTCACTGGCACATCATGTAATTAATTCAACATTTTAGTGGATTGAGAACCCTGATATATATATTTTGCCTTATGTTGGACATAACAGATTAGATGAGACAGGAAGCAATGAGAGGAGAAAGACTAGAGCTTAGACTAAACTTGGGTGTTAGGTTTTAATGTGTCAATATTAGAGCAATGCCTAATATACGGAACAAAATTATAAACGCAACACTTTTGTATTTGCCCACATTTTGTATGAGCTGAATTCTAAAATATAAGATCTATTATATATACAAAAGGCTTATTTTTCTCAAATATTTTTCACAAATCTGTCTAAATCTGTGTTAGTGAGCACTTCTCCTTTGCCAAGATAATCCATCCACCTCACAGGTGTGACATATCAAGATGCTGATTCGACAGCATGATTATTGCACATGTGTGCCTTAGGCTGGCCACAATAAAAGGCCACTCTAAAATGTGCAGTTTTATCACACAGCACAATGCCACAGATGTCGCAAGTTTTGAGGGAGCATGCAATTGGCATGTTGACTGCAGGAATATCTATCAGAGCTGTTGCCCGTGAATCATCTCCAAAGGCGTTTCAGAGAATTTGGCATTACATCCAACCGGCCTCACAACCGCAGACCACGTTTAACCACACCAGCCCAGGACCTCCACATCCAGCATCTTCACCTCCAAGATCATCTGAGACCAGCCATCCGGACAGCTGCTGCAACAATTGGTTTGCATAACCGAAAAATTTCTGCTCAAACTGTCAGAAACCGTCTCAGGGAAGCTCATCTGCATGCTCATTGTCCTCATCGGGGTCTCGACCTGACTGCAGTTCGTCGTCGTAACTGACTTGAGTGGGCAAATGCTCACATTCGATGCCGTCTGGCACTTTGGAGAGGTGTTCTCTTCATGGATGAATCCCGGTTTTCACTGTACAGGGCAGATGGCAGACAGCGTGTATGGCGTTGTGTGGGTGATTGGTTTGCTGATGTCAACGTTGTGGATGGAGTGGCCCATGGTGGCGGTGGAGTTATGGTATGGGCAGGCGTATGTTATGGACAACGAACACAGGTGCATTATATTGATGGCATTTTGAATGCACAGAGATACCGTGACAAGATCCTGAGGCCCATTGTTGTGCCATTCATCCATGACCATCACCTCATGTTGCAGCATGATAATGTACGGCCACATGTTGCAAGGATCTGTGCACAATTCCTGGAAGCTGAAAACATCCCAGTTCTTGCATGGTCAGCATACTCACCGGACATGTCACCCATTGAGCATGTTTGGGATGCTCTGGATCGGCATATATGACAGCGTGTTCCAGTTCCTGCCAATATCCAGCAACTTCACACAGCCATTGAAGATGATTGGACCAACATCCCACAGGCCACAATCAACAACCTGATCAACTCTATGTGAAGGAGATGTGTTGCACTGTGTGAGGTAAATGGTGGTCACACCAGATACTGACTGGTTTTCGGACCCCCCGGACCCCCCCAATACAGAAAAACTTCACATTTTAGAGTGGCCTTTTATTGTGGCCAGCCTAAGGCACACCTGTGCAATAATCATGCTGTCTAATCAGCATCTTGATATGCCACACCTGTGAGGTGGATGGATTATCTCTGCAAAGGAGAAGTGCTCACTAACACTGATTTAGACAGATTTGTGAACAATATTTGAGAGAAATAGGCCTTTTGTGTACATAGAAAAAGTCTTAGATCTATGAGTCCAGCTCATGAAAAGGAATGCAACAACTGCAGCAACCACGATGTTTCCGTATTTTTTTTTTGTAAGGTTACGCCCTTCTCATTTTATACTTCGTGCATGTGTTCTGAATATTAGTAATGATAACAATGTGTACCATGCTGATTTGTAAAGTGGCTCAGTAAATTTGCACTTAACAAGCCTAAACAGACAGTGAATGAGATAGAGATAGACTGATCTCGTGATTACCTGTGTCTGTCCTTCAGGCCGACATGTATATTTGTGAAAACAGGTTGTCATGTCCAAGGAAAGGAAAATCTGTCTCAGCATTGACACATTGCTGGTCAGCTGAGCCTTTAAAAGTGGCGCTCAAAGTTAAAATAATTTCAACAGCATGTTTCATTACATATCTCTTTGAATGAATCAGCCATTTGAATGTGCAGTTGAATGAACGGTTAAAGACTCACTCAAAGACAGTCTCTCACCGCCTTGTGGTGAAACAATGAAACTGCACTGAATAACAGCCCGTCTAAAACATGCAGGTGAAATATCAACAGAAAAAGTTTTTGTCAGTCAGATTCGAGGAACAGAACTAACTGTTATATATATATATATATATATATAGCTAACAATGGACTAACGATCTTCTTGTCAGGTTAATGTTTTGTTATGTGGATTGTTATTTTGTCATTCTCTTCTGTTTACTTCACTTCGTGTTTCAACAAAATTTTGTTTCGGTTTCATTGGTTTATGAATATGACCTCGTTACATCGTAATACATACACACACATATTATATATGCATGTATTTATGTATGTATGTGTGTGTATGTGTGTGGTAATATCGCATACCGTGCTATTAAGCTACTCAAAATTATCACAAGAGAAATTACTTCACCGCAACAGCCCTATTCAGTTACTTTATCCACCACTGAGAAATTCAGAGAATTACTCTATATTGTTCACATTTATAGTAAGCCTATTTCACATGCTATCAAACAAAGCTAAAAAAAAACTTATTTTCTCTGAGACCTAAGTATTGCAATAATAAAACATTGGGAGTTTGGGACAAAGCTACAGCAAGAGGTCAAATACTCACGTATCAAAAATCCCCTTCAGTGTATCCTTCAGGTCTTCTTCTCTGAAATTATATCATGTTAATATAATTATGTTTCAAATAATGTACCATTAAAATAAATGTAATGCATTGGCTTGCCTCAGTGTTAATTTTGACAGGCATTTTTATTTAGACTTAGTCTTTATCTTGAAACGAAAATGCTTAATAGTCTTAGTCACATTTTAGTCATTTGAGTCATTCATAGTTTTAGTCTAGTTTTAGTCGACGAAAAATCATTGCATTTTAGTCAACTTTTAGTCAAACAGCAGTTCCCTATCTGTCGGTCACTACGAGTTATGTCGTGACGACATAGGGGATTTACCTGGAAGCCCCGAACATCTCTGACTAAGAGAAAACGCCAATGAAATTGGCTAGTGGATTTTGCATACCTGAGCCACTCCCGTGCATACGGGTATAAAAGGGCGACAGGTGCATCCACTCATTAGATTTTTTGCTCGAGCCGAGTGGATGAGAAGAGTGCTGATCTCCACAAAGCCGTTCATCTTTGTTTTGTTCCCGGTTGGCGAACGGTGCGATCAGCGGAGTCCCTCTCATCAGCGATTCCCTGGGCACTTCAACTAAAGAGCAAATTCTAAAGAGCAAATCACGGACGATCGCGTATTTTTCAAGATGCCGTTTCGTCCGTGTCCTTCTGGTTGCGGTCGCTTTCTGTCTGCGGATGACGGACACGATCGTTGTCTTCAGTGTCTGGGCCGCCGACACGCTGAAGCTGCGTTCGTGGATGACTCATGCGTCTGTTGTGGGCGATGAGCATGATTTCGCTGCGATCTCGCCTTTCCTTTATGAAAGGATTGGCACCTCTGCCGCCCGTGCTGATCTCTCTGGCTCGAGCAGAGGATCGCCGGCTGACGCTCTGGGAGATCTGAGGGTTACTGTAAGAGCCTCTCCGCCGGGCACGCCCCCACGGACCTCTTACTCCTCACGCAGCGAACATCCCGTCCGGTTCCCGGGTGATTTCGCTGGTCTGACCCACGGGGCGCCCAGCATTTCATTCGGTGCGCCATCTGTAGATAGGATGTCGATCGCAGCATCGGGGGATGGGTTCACGTCCTCTGAGGATGAAGGTGCGGTGGGGCTGCCCCCCGGTGTTGTCGCCACCGCCGACCCAGAGCTGACGGCCATGCTTGCCCGGGCAGCCGTGAGCATCGGGCTGGAGGTCAACAGACCGCCCAGTCCCGAGCCCTCGCGGCTGGACGATTGGTTTCTCGGAGCAGGGCGTGGCTCACAACCGCGCCCTGCCCCGGTGCCTTTCTTCCCGGAGGTGCATGAGGAGCTGACGAGTTCGTGGATGGCCCCTTTCACGGCCAGAAGCCGCTCGTCCGCCTCCTCCGTCCTCACTACCCTCGATGGCGGAGTGGCCAGGGGGTACGCGGGCATTCCCCAGTTGGAGAGAGCGGTTGCGGTGCACTTGTGCCCACGAAACGCCGCCACTTGGAGGAACCGTCCGCGTCTCCCGTCCAAGGCCTGTAAGCTGACAGCCGCTCTCGCGGCCAAAGCTTACAGTGCTGCGGGCCAGGCAGCCTCCGCCCTGCACGCCATGGCTATCCTGCAGGTTCACCAAGCCAAGGCGCTCAAACAGGTGCACGAGGGTAGTACCGACCCGGGGTTGATGCAGGAGCTGCGCACTGCGACTGACTTCGCTCTACAAGCGACGAAAGTCACGGCGCGGTCCCTCGGAAGGCGATGTCCACCATGGTGGTCCAGGAGCGCCATCTCTGGCTCAACCTGGCAGAGATGAAGGGCGTCGACAAGGCACGCTTTCTCGACGCCCCCTCCCACAGGGAGGGCTGTTCGGCGACACCGTCGAGGGCTTCGCCCAGCAGTTCTCGGCGGTACAGCAGCAGACCGAGGCGATCCAGCACATCCTGCCCGGCGTGATGCACCATCCACCGCTGCCCCGGGCCAGGCCTCAGTCTGCCCGTCGCCGTGGGCGCCTCCTGCGTCCTCCAGAGCCGCTCCGCCCCAGGCCGAATCGACATATAGGCCGGTGCGTCGAGCCTCTCGCAGGAGAGTGGCGCCCCCCGCATCCCAGCCAGGCCCCAAGTCGTCCAGGAAGTCGACGAAGCGGCCCTGACGTGGGCAACCCGGAGATGTTGGAGTTTACTCTTTCTCAGGAGACGGCGAGAACAGCGCCGCTCCTTCCCCCGGTGGAGGGCCGGGAGGAGAATCTTCTGTTTCGTTTTGTTTCTGTTACGCCGCTGGTCCAAGGGCCAGCGGTACCCACCTTCTCAAAGAAAGAGCAATTTCCTTTTCCTCCGGGTTCTCAGGTCCATGGGACGACAGTGTGCGACGCCCTGCCTCCTCACTCTCGCCCACGACCCATTTTGCCAGTAGCCAAGAGAGTACGGTTCGGGGCGACATTCCTCCCCACGCACCTCTGGCCAGTCCCGTTCGGGACCCAGGGAGTCCGGTGAGGATGCCTCAGAACGCACCGCCTTCTGTGCCATCCACCCCTACTCCCTTTCGCTGCACCACCACAGGTACGTCGATTGTGCCGTTGGAGCCGCTTGCACAGCGTCTGGAGGCGTGGCTCACGCTGCCCAGCCTGTCTCGCTGGCTCACGCCGCACACCCGACTCGGCTACGCGATTCAGTTCGCCAGGTGACCTCCCAAGTTCAACGGCATTCTCGAGACGTCGGTGGCAGTCTGGAACGCCCCTGTCTTGCGCGAGGAGATTGCTGTCCTCCTGGCAAAGGATGCAATCGAGCCGGTCCCTCCAGCCGAGATGAGGCAGGGGTTTTACAGCCCTTACTTCATCGTGCCCAAGAAAGGTGGTGGCCTTCGGCCAATCCTGGATCTGCGAGTCTTGAACCGGGCTTTACACAAGCTCCCGTTCAAGATGCTGACGCACAGGCGCATGATCAAATGCATTCAGCCCCAGGATTGGTTTGCAGCGATCGACCTGAAGGACGCTTACTTTCACGTTTCGATCCTTCCGCGACACAGACCGTTTCTACGGTTTGCGTTCGAAGGTCGGGCATGGCAGTACAGGGTCCTCCCCTTCGGGCTCTCCCTGTCTCCCCGTGTGTTCACGAAGGTTGTAGAGGGCGCCCTTACCCCGTTACGGGAAGTGGGCGTCAGGATCCTCAACTACCTCGACGATTGGCTTATTCTAGCCCAATCCAGAGAGCAGTTGGGCGATCACAGGGACTTGGTGCTCCGGCACCTCAGCCAGTTGGGGCTTGGTCAACTGGGAAAGAGCAAGCTCTCCCTGTGCAGAGAATCTCTTTTCTCGGTGTGGAGTTAGACTCGGTGAGTATGACGGCACGCCTCATGGAGGAACGTGCCCAAGCAGTGCTGAACTGCCTGAGTTCCTTCAGAGGCAGAAATGTGGTACCACTGAAACAGTTTCAGAGGCTCCTGGGGCATATGGCATCCGCAGCTGCAGTCACGCCGCTCGGATTGCTTCATATGAGACCACTTCAGCACTGGCTACACTCCCGGGTCCCGAGGTGGGCATGGGGCTGTGGTACACTGCGGTATCTCCCAGCAGTGTCGCTCCCTCAGCCCCTGGACAGACCTTGCCTTTTCACGGGCCGGGTGCCCCTAGAACAAGTGTCCCGGCATACTGTTGTCACAACAGATGCCTCCAGCACGGGCTGGGCGCTACATGCAACGGGCAGGCAGCCTCGGGGCTCTGGACAGGGCCCCGACTGCTTTGGCACATCAACTGCCTGGAGCTGTGGGCAGTGCATTTAGCCTTGCGGCAGTTCCGGCCACTGCTGTTGGGCAAGCACGTGCTAGTCCGCACGGACAACACTGCGGCGGTCTCGTATATCAACCGGCTGGGGGGTACACCTGAAGCTGAAGCTGAAGACCTGAAGCTGTCTTTCACTGAAGGTCGAAATCCCTTCCGATTCCGTGGGGAAAGGAACAGCGGCTTGGCTATCTCCAGCAGCGATGTACTCAGTGGTCCCGGTGGGCACCAAGGTTAGCGAATTTGCACTGGAGCGGTAGGAAGGTTGCAACCTCTTGCATGGCATTTGTCTGTCATGCACTCGCTTGTCAACATCTGCATGCCACAAGGTTGTGACGGGGTTCAGCTTGTGGCACTTTCCAAAGGACCCCTATGTCGTCACGACATAACTCGTAGTGACCGACAGATAGGGAACGTCTAGGTTACGTACGTAACCCCCGTTCCCTGATGGAGGGAACGGAGACGTTATGTCCCCATGCCACAATCTTGAACCATCGCTGGTTGCCAGGGACTCGTCTCGGCTCCTCAGCGTAAAACCTAATGAGTGGATGCACCTGTCGCCCTTTTATACCCGTATGCACGGGGAGTGGCTCAGGTATGCAAAATCCACTAGCCAATTTCATTGTCATTTCTCTTAGTCAGAGATGTTCGGGGCTTCCAGGTAAATCCCCTATGTCGTCACGACATAACGTCTCCGTTCCCTCCATCAGGGAACGGGGGTTACGTACGTAACCTAGACGTTACCAACATTTATTTTAGTAGCTATTTTATATGTAGTATTCAAACAAAAATAGTCATTCATTCTTCTCTCTTTAGACCAAATCAGTTAATCTAATACATTTGAATCATGGATTGAATTACTAGAATAAATGATATTAAATGTAAATTAAACTATTTATTTAGATACAGTAGGCTTACTCAGTGTTGCCAACTTAGTGACTTTTTTTTAAAAGCGCCTAGCGACGAATCTAACGACTTTTGGACAAACCTTAGCAACTTTCCAAATGTCGCCAGTACTGTCCTGCGAGCATGAGATCTTGAGTTACACCTCTACCTGTGTCTGCTCTGATCAGTGAGTGCTGGCTGGCTCATTCCAGTGGCCGCACGGCAGCTGACATACATGTCAATGAGCTGCGCATGTGCACACGGTGTTGCCACGGACCAATCACTTGCCTGCCTCTCCTTTGTTTTAAAGAAAACTATTTAATTTGACCGTTTTTTCTTCTTTCTTTCCGTATTTTTTATTTTTTTTATTATTCTAATGCACTTATATTACTCACTGTCACTCATAGAGCTTTAGTTAATTCCGGTTTCTGAACTCCTCTGAGATCGTTTACTGGGCTACGTCTGAGAGACTTTACGTGATTGTACTTACTCATACACAACAATAAACTTAATTAAATTTATTAAACTCATATACACATATAAAAAGCTAGAATATTACACACGTTTAAAATAGCTAAAATGTCACACTCTAAAATATATAATAGGCCATGATTACGTCATTAATATGCAAATTTACACATGACGTCATCTAGCGACATTTAGCGACTTTTCAAGCAGACTTTAGCTACTTTCCATTGAAAATAGTTGGCAACACTGGGCTTACTTAAGTATACATTCATTTAACATTTTTTGTTGGTTAACATTGATGATAGATAATTAGGAATGCTGTCCCTTTAAGATAGAAGGTATGCATGTAATAATGACACGCATTCAGTTTTGACCCACTTGTTTACGCTCACTTAAGCCATAACCGACTGTACTGTACATGAGATACTCTGACTCTAGTCTACACGATAGACATTTGGACTGCTGTGTGTGTATTTGAGCAGTGAGCACTGATCACGCTGTATGATAACTGAAGAAGTGGAGCATGCGAGAGATAGAGCACTTCTATAAGCGCGATTCCGCCTATCCCGCCTTTAATCAACAACTAATTGCGACTCCCGGGAAAAACAGGACATCTGGTAACCCATTCCCTAACCCTTCGTGTGCTGAGGGAGACTTAAGAAATGTGCAGTGATAGTAGGGCTCCAGGCCAGGTTTGAAACCCCCTGATTAAACTAGATTTTCCTTAATATAATTAACAAAGAACTGCATGTTGTGGAGTTTTTTTAGTCTGATGATATTAAATATAATCTTTCCTGGGTTTGATTATTAGTTTCAAAGGACAAAGGTGCATTGTGTTTGTATGTCTGAATATTTTAACACACCTGCTAATTCTGTTCCTTGTCACTTCTGTCAGAATATCAGTCAGAGAGAGGAAATCCTTGTTGAAATAATGCAGCTGAAGAATGCAGGCCAGAAGAAAGAAGGCTGGCACCAAGATTCGTGCAAATAGTTCAATGGTGTCAAACTGTTCAAGCCCAATGTCTCGCAACCTGACACAAAATGAACACAAAAATTACATTATTTGTGCAAGTGCAACTGCAGTGTAAAAGTACTCATGCCACCTCTGAACCGCATTAAAATGTGTACATACAGTGATTAAGTGACCAAACTGAATTTGACATGAAAGATAATGGATACATTTCAGGTTTTAAGATTATTTTTAATCATACTATAAAAGCATTTTTAATCTAAAGATAACATATGCCCCTGAAATCAATTTAAATAGGCAAATATTAAACCCCACATGTCCCTGTTTATGAATTACAAATTAATTATAATATTTATGTGTCTACATGGCAGTACTTACCTCTCCTCTGGTATGCCTAATATCTGTTGGAACAGGTTACATACACTTTTAAACTGGTACACGTAGATCAGGATCAACACTAGCATAGAGTATCCAACCACTACTGCCCAGAAATGCTTCAATACAGTCCTCCATACTTCATAATGTATCTAGACACAAGCATTACATCAATATTGAAGTCAAATTCACAACCCATTTTACTTAGACAATGTGACACATTTACAAGTGTAATTACATTCCATTAGAGAACAATATATATATATATATATATATATATATTGATAGGGGTGTTATAGGGGTATAACGGTTCACAAAATTCACGGTTTGGTTCCATACGGCACAATGATGTCACAGTTCGGTATGTTTTCGATATGGGGGGAGGGGCAATTGGTTATGTCACAATGTTGGAAATATTTCTGTTTTAAATCATGAAGGCGAGCCAATTTTAATTATAGGACTATAATTCATTTTAAGTAGCCTATGGCTTTTTTTAAGAATTGAGGAGTAAATAGCCTAATCTTATCTTCGTAGCGCCTCGGTTATGTGGTAATTATTGCGGGGCAAATTAATTATAGGCTACTTTTAGTTTAATAATAAAAGTAACTTCATAATAATAATAGTCCTTATAAAATTAAGAATGTAACAGGCCTACATTAATTGGAAATATCTAATCAGGGCTCTAGACTCATTCTTCCTACTGGTCGCTCTTTTGCGACTAATTATCTCAGTTGGTCGCACAAGCACATAATTTGGTCGTTATTTTATTATTATTTATTTATTTTTTGCTACAACATGGGATTAATCGATGCATGCTGATGAACTTTTATCATAGTTTATAGTTATATTGTAACGAAAGTTGTTTTTCGTGACGCCAATGTTGTACCAAACCGTGACACCAGTGTTTTACCGAACCGAACCGTGACACCAGTGTTGTATCGAACCGAACCGTGACACCGGTGTTGTATCGAACAGAACTGTGACACCAGTGTTGTATCGAACAGAACCGTGACACCAGTGTTGTATCGAACAGAACCGTGACACCAGTGTTGTATCGAACTGAACCGTGACACCAGTGTTGTATCGAACTGAACCGTGACACCAGTGTTGTATTGAACCGAAGAATGACACCAGTGTTGTATCGAACAGAACCGTGACACCAGTGTTGTATCGAACAGAACCGTGACACCAGTGTTGTATTGAACCGAAGAATGACACCAGTGTTGTATCGAACAGAACCGTGACACCAGTGTTGTATCGAATCGAACAGAACCGTGACACCAGTGTTGTATCGAACAGAACCGTGACACCAGTGTTGTATTGAACCGAAGAATGACACCAGTGTTGTATCAACAGAACCATGACACCAGTGTTGTATCGAAAACCGTGACGCAGTGTTGTACGAACCGTGACACCAGTGTTGTGTCCGAACAGAACCGTGACACCAGTGTTGTGTTGTATTGAAGAACTGTGACACCAGTGTTGTGTCGAACAGAACCGTGACACCAGTGTGTATGTCGAACAGAACCGTGACACCAGTGTTGTATCGAACAGAACCGTGACACCAGTGTTGTATCGAACAGAACCGTGACACCAGTGTTGTGTCCAACAAACCGTGACACCAGTGTTGTATCGAACAGAACCGTGACACCAGTGTTGTATGTATTGAATTGAACTGTGACACCAGTGTTGTATCGAATTGAACTGTTGACACCAGTGTTGTACCGAATCGAACCGAACTGTGACACCACTGTTGTACCGAGCGAACCGTGACACAGTGTTGTACCGAACCGTGACACCAGTGTTTTACCAAACTGAACCGTGACACCAGTGTTGTACCGAACCGAACTGTGACACCAGTGTTGTACCAAACCGTGACACCAGTGTTGTATCGAGCCGAACCGTGACACCAGTGTTGTACCGAACCGAACCGTGACACCAGTGTTGTACCGAACCGTGACACCAGTGTTTTACCAAACTGAACCGTGACACCAGTGTTGTACCGAACCGAACTGTGACACCAGTGTTGTACCAAACCGTGACACCAGTGTTGTATCGAGCCGAACCGTGACACCAGTGTTGTACCGAACCGAACCATGACACCAGTGTTGTATCAAACTGAACCGTGACACCAGTGTTGTACGGAACCGAACCGTGAATGTTGTGAACCGTTACACCCATAATATTCATAATATCACACATGCATGATACACACACATAAACATAAATTAGCTAAGGCATGTTATTTCAAGCTAACCACTGTCCGCACAAAATTTATATTTTACAGTGAAATAATAATTCAGGAAAAAACTTTACATTAAAATGGTCTGTAAAACATGTAATAAACATAACATAAAATGTCAGTATAAGTTTGTCCACTTTACTTAAATTAGGATATTTTACTTTCTTTTTTAAATGAGCTTTTGTTTGGCAGCAGTTGCTGCAAGTTTTTTCACACAGTGTAGGTTATAAATGATTGCCTTTTTTGTAAACTAAATGGTGTTTAGTACTGTGCATCTTCCTGCCTTTCATTCCAGTTTCAAATTATATTAAACTAGTTTGCATTAGTTTATTTAGAGTTTATACTAACATTTTAAAATAATAATAATAAAATGTTAACACAGGTTGCCCCCATATGTTTTTATATTGATGTGTATACAAATTATCTAAAGTGGTAAAAATAATCTATACAATTATTTTTGGGAATATATGCTTTATTGAATATGTTTTTTTCAAATCAAAATCTACAAATATGCTTCAGGGGGGTCTATGAACTAATACAAATACTATTTCGATTTTTAAATAGTTAATCAATAACCATTAAACAAATTTAAATATCTCTGCCAGATAAAGCAGAAACATGATGAAACAAGGACAACGGTTTTAATTCAGAAACTTGGTTGTTTATTATAACCGAATGTTCATTGGTTTTCTTAAGTCAAGTTATAAGCATTTTAATGTAATAAACTCTACAGGTTGTCTGAGAATATGGATCAGGAATCTCTGGTTTGGAAAAAGTTAACACTTGGTTGTAGCTCACCTCATACAGAACCACAAAGAAGAGAAATAAGCAGATATAGAGGATTTTGACTGCAACTTTGTCAGAGAAACTGACAAAGAAGAACATGAAGCAGCAGCAGAAGATCCAGTACTTCACCAAAATGCCTTTAACTAATGCTCCCAATATAATCATCATTTGAGAGGTATTACTGATGTCACCTATAATAGAAACATACACATTTTAACATTACATTTATTATTTTGCAATTAAGATAGTGTTATTTTTTAAACAAACATAAAGGACATAGACAAGGCTTTCCTTTATGTCTCAACATCGCTAAACCTTGCGGAAAGCAACTTAAGATAGCCAAAAGATGTACTAGCTTAGACCATCATAAATGAACAATGACCAGCAAACCTGTTTGAACTTCTTTCTTTTCAAATACATGTATGTATTAAAATACTCAATATAGTTGTCTGAGATGATATATGTGTTCCTGTGGCTCAGTGGTTAGAGCATTGCGTTAGCAGCGCAAAGGTTGTGGATTCGATTCCCAGGGAACACATGTACTGATAAAAAATGTATAGCTTGAATGTAAGTCGCTTTGTATAAAAGCATCTGATAAATTTAAATATATTCAACTGCATTGTTTTCTGAGTTTTCTCAACTAAATTAACTGTTTTAGTTGAAATTGAGGCAGGGCCAGGGAATACATTGAATATTGTAATAATAGTAATAATAATGTTTTATGTATATAGCGCATATCCAGAGCTCAAGGACATATTACAAAGCCAAAAATTCATCACAAACACCAATTACTTGTACATTCATTATATGGACAAAAGTACTGGCACCCCTTATTTAGAAGAGAAAAAGATATTTCAAAACTGTGGCAACAAAGATATGCATGTTCTTAAAAAATGTATTTCCACCTCTGTTGCAACAGTTTTGAAGTGTATGAAAGGACTGAACACATATGTACAAGTCATTGGTGTTTGGTGATGAGTTTGTGGCTCATTTAAAGTCACACCAGAGGTGTTCAGCTGCTTTCTGCAGACCAGTCAAGTTCTTCCACACTGACTGAATCATCATTTCTCTTTGATTCTTGTCTTATACACAGACACTGTCATGTTAGAATAGAAAAGAGTCCTGTCCAAACTGTTGCTATACAATTAGAAACACACAATTCCCTAGAATATCATTATATGCTGAAACATTAAGATTTGTACTTATGGAAATTACTAAAGCAGTCAAATCTTTCATTAGAAGCACAATACATTTGGCAATATAGTGTATGCTAAAAAAAAAAGATATCTTTGTATGAAGCAATAAGTGGTCAGTACATGAACATTTAAATACTTTGTAACAAATGCTGTCGCACTCCCTTACAAAAAAAGTATGTATGTCATGCACAGACTGAATTAAACTATTTTTAAATAATAAAAAAGATATGCATACATGATTGTACTTTGACTTCCATTAAATGGTCTGCTGTCTGCAGCTTCTCTTCATTTTTTTCTTTCAGCTTTTGTCTAAGTAAAATCCAGAAACTGAATGTGTACAAAACCTGCAAATAATTAATTAGACTGTAAAAATACATGGGAAAGATACACATAGGTCTATACAATTTTGATAACACTTTAGAATGCCGTTTTGTTATTAAAACAAATAACTATACAGGAACAAAAAGTAATACAACAGTAACATTTAGTAACTAATTTTTATAAAACAAAACCCTGATTAACAACTTAGTAAGTAATAGCACTTAGCTGAATGAAATAATTAATTATTAGTTAATAAGTAACTACTATTTTTCATGCCTCCTGGATGACCACTAGGGACTACTATATACAGGCCCATATTTAATGCAATTAATGCATAGTGTGTACTTAATTCTGAAGTGAAGATCATGGTGACCCACTAGTAATGACTCGGAAGTTGCTAGTAATTAATCATTGTCATTGAAGTCATTAGAGGTTTTTGTAAGGATTTTGATAGTAATAACTCCTTCTTGATGGAATTATTGGTTATTTATAATAGTATTATTGTAACCAGCGTTGGGTAAGTTACTTTCAAAAAGTAATTAATTACAGTTATTAATTACTTCACCAATATTGTATTAAATTACTTTACTAATTGCTCTGTCTGAAAAGTAACTTAGTTACTCAACAAGTAACTTAATTATTAAAATAATTAGGCTACATCTTAAAATCCATATAAACCTTAATATAAATTAAACTCTTTATTCTTTCAATTTGAGTCAAACATATAATAGTTTATACGTTTAGATGTAAAACAACTGCAATACTTAAACTTTTTTTTTATAAAAAAAAATGTAACCTTCTTTGGTTAACAAATAGAAATACTCTATAAAATATCTGAATAACAAAAAAGCTTAAAAGTTAAACAATACATTTCACTTGGCAAGATGTTCAGGAAAAGCCCAACTAGTAAAATCTGTACAGGTTATTGTAAAGATAACTCGTTAACTAATGTAGGTAAGAATAAATGACAGAAATGATCTTCTCTGCTGAATAAAGCCGTGTCAGATCGTGTTGTTCTTATGAGGTAAATTCCTCATAGTAGGTCTTCTTTCAAAAATGATGAAAATTAGATGATTCGTGATTATTTGTTATTTATCTTTTTTTTGTATCTAGGTGAGGGCGTTTGCGCGCTGGTAACTGCATATAATGAGCTCAGATACGGCAAAGACTGTATCTCAGTTTCATACGGATTACATAATCAGATAACATTCATTTTCAATTTGAATTCCTTCATTTAAAAGTAGAAACTTCAAGATTTCAGATGCAGGAAAGACTGGCCTCGCTTTACTTTTTATAGGGATTACTTAATCAGAAATATATATATTTTTTTTTTTATTCGTTCATTTAAAAGTAGAAACTTCAAGCTTTTAAACAAGGGAAATACTGTACCTCGCTTTCATACGGATTACATAATCAGGAATATTTGTTTTCGATTTGAATTCGTTCATTTAAAAGTAGAAACTTCAAGCTTTTTGATACTATTGACTTTAGTCTTATGTATCTGAGTATTTAAGGTTTCTCTGAGGAATCTGAAAGTGAACGAGCCAGCGCGCGGAGGGTTAAAGCCGCTGCATTCAATTTTATCTTTAGACCGTACATTTTGATTTCCAATTCAATATTGATTTTAGAACTGTTGAAATTATTTACTGTATGTAACGCAAGTACTTTATATGTAACTTTAAATAAATGACCTAAAAATGAACAGTAATCCCTTACTTTACTTTTTCAGTGGATAAGTAATTTAATTATAGTAACACGTAATTTAGTAACAGGTTATACCCAACACTGATTGTAACCCACTAGTAATGATTCAACAGTTACCAAATAAATCAGAGGGAATTATTACCTAAAACCTTACAATAACCTCAAAAGGGTTCAATGACTTAAAGGGACAGTTCACCTAAAAATGAAAATTCTGTCATCATTTACTCACACTCAAATAGTTCCAAACCTGTATGAATGTGTTTGTAGGAAGATATTTTGAAGAAAGTTTGTTACCAGGCTGTTTTGTGGCACCATTGACTTCCATATTAGGGGGGAACATACTATGGAAGTCAATGGTGCCCCAAAACTGCTCCGTGTCCCACATTCTTCAGAAAATATCCCTATGTGTTCTAGCAGAACAAACACATTCATACAGGGTTGGAACTACTTGAGGGTGAGTAAATTATGACACAATTTTCAAAGTGATTACTAGGATGTTTCATGCTTTTTACTTTATAATATTGTTCCAAATAATTAGCAATTTATTTGGAATGATTTGGTAATACTTGAGTCATAACTAGTGGATTACCCATGATCTTCACTTGAAGATTAATTTCAAATTGACTATATATTATGCATTATTTGCATTGATTATAAACCTGCATATAGTCATTCTTAGTAGTCCACTGGGAAGTATGAAAACATTAGTTATTGATTAGGTAGTAGTAATGTATCTGCTATTACTGTTATTAATACGTGGCTAATATTCTAGCAGTATGCATGCTAATAAGCAACCAGTTAAGAGACCCTAAAATAAAGTTTCTTGTTAGTTAATATAAGTTACTGGAATGTTAGTACTGTGTCACTCATTCACTACTGTGAATTCTAAAGTGTTACCAAAATAGGTATTTAAAATACAATAACAAACAATGTTAAAGACAAGCGAAAACCTATACTAATCAGCCAATGAGTTAACTTATCTGAGTTAAATTAGTTAGTGCTGTTTTTGATAGTTTTGCTATTATACTGTATCTTTTTAAAAGTTCACAATATGTTGCAGATGAAATATAACAAGAATAAAAGCATACATCTGTTTTCATTTTGTTAGACACTAACTATTAATAACTCAAACCTTTTTTGATCCTGGTGACTTTCTTCTCTATAATGAGTTCATCAGTTTCTTTGTCTGACATTATAACAGGAACAAACTAGTTTTGACAGCATTCAATCATTAAACGTGCATGACATTTAAAGCTCCCACAGTAGGTGGCCAACAAAAATGACTACTACTGCCGCATGTACCGCCGCCACAGGGCCGCGGCGTTAACTTCAAGTCAGTCGTGTGTTAAAGTTGTTCACCAAACTACCATCAAGTGCCGCAAAGGGACCATTTGCAAACTGACTGAAATGTATATTTTGTTTTGTAACCGGAGATCAAATTATGAAATAAAACAATAACATTATAATATAACATTATAACATACTTGTATTAAAGGGCTGTCATTTCAATCTACAAACCCGATTGCAAAAAAGTTGGGACACTGTACAAATTGTGAATAAAAACAGAATGCAATGATGTGGAAGTTTCAAATTTCAATATTTTATTCAGAATACAACATAGATGACATATGTTTAAACTGAGAAAACGTCTCAGGTTACATATGTAACCATAGTTCCCTGAGAATGGGAACGAGGCGCTACGTCCTCTAGGGGACGCTATGGGAACGCCTCCAGCGTGACCGGTTACCTGAAGCATGATTAAAAACACCCAATGCACCTGGCATTGGCAGGTGGACGCTATGACGCAAGCTAACGAGCATCTGCGAGCATAAAGGGCACCTGTGGAACACATCATCCTCTTTTTCAAGGGGACCGACAGGAATGCCCCGAAGCATGGCCCAGAGGCGTGGCGTCTCGTTCCCATTCTCAGGGAACTATGGTTACATATGTAACCTGAGAGGCGTTCCCTTTCGAAGGAACTTCTACGCTCGTCCTCTAGGGGCGCTATGGGAACGCATGCCCACGCCCGCCATGCTGAGGAAAAGTGTCCAAAAGCTGGATTCCTAAGTCACAGACTTGAGGAACACCATCCCTGCTCAGCAGAACTAGTGTCAAAGAAAACCCTTCTTCAGGCCAGCTCAAAGCTCGCCATCATAGACTAGCTCACGAGAGTATGGCTCTAGTGGAAGTCTCAGAAAGCGACTCTCTAAATTGAGAGGAGACTTCTACACTCGCTATGAACAGCTAGTGAGGCTCAGGACGGAGCATGCACGTAGTACTGCCTAAGCGGAGCTCTGGAGTGGAGGCTTAGGCAGAATGACTCTCAAACGAGAGAACACCTGGCACACTCAATCCAGGTAGGGGAACTCTTAAGAGTGGAGGTCTAAGCATGACGACTCTCTAATTGAGAGGAGACCTGGCCATACTCAGCGCCAGAGGCAGTTAGTGAGGCTCAAGAAAGAGCCTGTGCATAGTGCTGCCTAAGCGGAGCTCTATAGAGTGGAGGCTTCAGTAGAATGATTTTCTGACGAGAGGAAGCCTTACAACACTCAACCCTAGTTGAGGGGCTCTTAAGAGTGGAGGTCTCAGCATACCGACTCTCTAAAGCGAGAAGAGACCTAACTACACTCAGCGCCAAAGACAGCTAGCGAGGCTCACAATAGAGACTACATACTAATGGTGCTGCCTAAGCGGAGCTCTGGAGAGCAGAGGCTTCAGTAAAATGACTCTCTTAAACGAGAGGAACCAACAGGCAGGAAGTCTCAGGCTGGTAGAGCAGGACTGGAGGGAACACACAGCACAAACACACAAACAAGACAGCACGCAAAACATGTAATAAAAGGGAAAAATAACAAAGTAAAACAAAAACTAAAAGGAAAAATCTGAATATACAACTAAAGAATAAAAGCAGAGCATTTGAAGACTAGAAACAGGACTGATAAACAAATAAAGAAAATATTATAAGTAAACAAGCAAGATTACTGAGGAACAAAACCAGACAAAATCAGAGATATTAACTCAAGAGCAAAACTGCAGTAAGGATACAAGATGACAAGACTGGACTATAGAGCAGCAAATTGGTAACTGTCTCTATGGCACAAGACGAACCCGCAAACACAAGAGGAAAACAGCACAATATAAAGGGAGGCAAGCACACGAGGGCCAGGTGAGCACAGTTAAGGAAACGAGGACAAGACAAGTGCTAAACAAGGGGGCGTGACCAAGGGAAACAAGGAGGTGGGATCACAGGAACACATGGTAGACACAAACAAAGACAAAGCAATGTGTTAAGACACAAGACAACCAACGAAACATTTAACAAAGACAACACAGACAAGGCTGCCAGGGCAGAGCCCTGACAGCCAGAGGCAGTTAGTGAGGCTCAAGAAAGAGCCTTTGCACAGTACTGCCTAAGCGGAGCTCTAGAGAGTGGAGGCTTCAGCAGAGGGGGGCTCATATCATGCACAGGTCAAGCTTCCGGTAACATGGCGACAGGTGGACACGGCATTGTGATTTCGGTTTTGGCGTTTGTTATTGTTTGTAATTTGTGCCCATCAAGTGAAACCTTCTCTGATGATAAGCGATGTTTTAATGTTTTATCTGAAGAAAGTTGCGACGTAGTAACTATTGGCTATGGGCGGAATATTATATTTTCCCTATTACATTTACACTCATCCAGGTCCTCAATCTCAAAACACCACTCCAACGCTGGAAAATTCGTTATCCTCCTATGCCTGTTATTGTCAGGCGACATTCACCCTTGTCCAGGTCCAAATGGGGAAGTTTTTCCCGGTTTTAACAAAGGTCGAGTTTTGGATTCTGGATCGTACTTGGCTGAACGGAATTCCGCTGTTGTACAGGTAGGAGTGTCATGCAGTGACAGGGCTCCAAATATTAACACCATGACTAATAATATATCCCACCTTCTCATGGATGATGGCGTGGTCGTGATGGCTGACGAGGCGGCTGCGAGGTCTAGTTGGGAGAGGACAATTTGTCGGAGAGGACGTCACAATAGATCCTACACACCAATAGTACGGTCTAAGCGGAGCTCTGGAGAGCGGAGGCTTCAGCAGAATGACTCTCTTAAATGAGAGGAAGCCTAGCAACACTCGATCCAGGTACAGGAGCTCTTAAGAGTGGAGGTCTCCGCATAACGACTCTCTAAAGTGAGAAGAGACCTGACGACACTCAGCGCTAGAGAAAGCTAGCAAGGCTCACAATAGATCCTACACACTAATAGTGTGGTCTAAGCGGAGCTCTGGAAAGCGGAGACTTCAGCGAAAGGACTCTCTTAAATGAGAGGAAGCCTAACAACACTCGATCCAGGTACAGGAGCTCTTAAGAGTGGAGGTCTCAGCATAACAACTCTCTAAAGTGAGAGGAGACCTGACAATACTCAGCGCTAGAGAAAGCTAGCAAGGCTCACAATAGATCCTACACACTAATAGTGTGGTCTAAGCGGAGCCCTGGAGAGTGGCGGCTTCAGCAGAATGACTCTCTTAAATGAGAGGAAGCCTACAACACTCGATCCAGGTATTTTTTTATTTTTAGCTTCGCGCCCTAGGGGCATTGGCGCACATCCGGCTCGCGCCTCCCTTCGATGTCAGCATAATTAACATGCTTATATCGATGGATGCGGGCTGAATATGGTTTACGATCTTACTATGAATATCTGGAGAAGGAATGGGAGGCTCACGGGAGCTGGGAGGTTATGCCAGAGAGAGATCGCTCATCAAGTCTACTGCGAGCCACTCCCCCTTTTTCGTGCATCCACTGTAGGTTTACCTAGCAGAAGCGCACGCTTCATAACCTCCAGCAGCTCTACATCGCGGGAAGCGCACCATGAGCCAGCAAAGCACTTCCTGCTGGATCAGAAGATGTAACAGACAATACATCTTCCTCCCGCAGTTCACTCTCGTCAGCCGCTGTCGAGCGCGAGATGAAAAAAATCTTTTTTTCTCTCTCTCAAACTCATTCGCAAGCTTCATCTGCGATCGCCGCGAACTCAGTCTCTTCACTGCCTCAGCAGCGGCTAGACCGGAGCCGCGGGGGGCAGATGATTGCCGCAATTCTCTCGAGAAAGCGGGACAACCGAGGCGGAGCTTTCCCACAGAAAAAGGCTCACAATGAACGCACTCCATTCCCTCGAGAACAGAGCGCGTGCTCTTCGCCCAAACACATAACGCATAGATCGCGTGTGTGATCTAGAGTCAGACAGCGCTGAAGGTCCCTGAAGGAAAAAAGAGGATGATGTGTTCCACAGGTGCCCTTTTATGCTCGCAGATGCTCGTTAGCTTGCGTCATAGGCGTCCACCTGCCAATGCCAGGTGCATTGGGTGTTTTAATCATGCTTCAGGTAACCAGTCACGCTGGAGGCGTTCCCATAGCGTCCCTAGAGGCGTGGCGTGAAGTTCCTTGAAAGGAAATGTATAATTTTAAGGGAAAAATAAGTTGATTTTAAATTTCATGGCATCAACACATCTCAAAAAGTTGGGACAAGGCCATGTTTACCACTGTGTGGCATCCCTATTCTTTTATAACAGTCTGCAAACGTCTGGGGACTGAGGAGACAAGTTGCTCAAGTTTAGGAATAGGAATGTTGTCCCATTCTTGTCTAATACAGGCTTCTAGTTGCTCAACTGTCTTAGGTCTTCTTTGTCGCATCTTCCTCTTTATGATGCGCCAAATGTTTTCTATGGGTGAAAGATCTGGACTGCAGGCTGGCCATTTCAGTACCGGATCCTTCTTCTCGCAGCCATGATGTTGTAATTGATGCAGTATGTGGTCTGTCATTGTCATGTTGGAAAATGCAAGGTCTTCCCTGAAAGAGACGGCGTCTGGATGGGAGCATGTGTTGTTCTAGAACTTGGATATACCTTTCAGCATTGATGGTGCCTTTCCAGATGTGTAAGCTGCCCATGCCACACGCACTCATGCAACCCCATACCATCAGAGATGCAGGCTTCTGAACTGAGCTGATAACAACTTGGGTTGTCCTTGTCCTCTTTAGTCCGGATGACATGGCGTCCCAGTTTTCCAAAAGAACTTCAAATTTTGATTAATCTGACCACAGAACAGTTTTCCACTTTGCCACAGTCCATTTTAAATGAGCCTTGGCCCAGAGAAAACGCCTGCGCTTCTGGATCATGTTTAGATATGGCTTCTTTTTTGACCTATAGAGTTTTAGCCGGCAACGGCGAATGGCATGGTGGATTGTGTTCACCGACAATGTTTTCTGGAAGTATTCCTGAGCCCATGTTGTGATTTCCATTACAGTAGCATTCCTGTATGTGATGCAGTGCCGTCTACGGGCCGAAGATCACGGGCATCCAGTATGGTTTTCCGGCCTTGACCCCACGCACAGAGATTGTTCCAGATTCTCTGAATCTTTGGATGATATTATGCACTGTAGATGATGATAACTTCAAACTCTTTGCAATTTTTCTCTGAGAAACTACTTTCTGATATTGCTCCACTATTTTTCACCGCAGCATTGGGGAACTGGTGATCCTCTTCCCATCTTGGCTTCTTGGAGACACTGCCACTCTGAGAGGCTCTTTTTATACACAATCATGTTGCCAATTGAGCAAATTGGTCCTCCAGCTGTTCCTTATATGTACATTTAACTTTTCCGGCCTCTTATTGCTACCTTTCCCAACTTTTTTGGAATGTGTAGCTCTCATGAAATCCCTATTTCTAGGGAAGACCCTATTTGCGTCGCAATTGACTCTGACTCACACCATAAATAAATCATTTGTGAGAAATCAAGATTAATAGGCTAAAACTGCGACATGAAAAACGCCTAGAAATCATACAAAAAGTAGGATAATAACTTAATGTTTAGATTAGGCTACATTTAAGGAGGTGTGCATTATGCCATAAAAAGAAAATTATTGAAAATATGGCTTAGACATTAATAAGCTCTTTGGTTCATATTTAAGAGACAACTTTTAAAAAGTCGTAGTTATTATTACAGCAAAAACGTGTTTGTGTTCCATTAAAATTTTGTATGTGAGGTTGAAAAATAAATGGTGCTATAACCATCAGTACTATATATTAGTTTTACTGTAATGTTAGGCTATTCATCAAAAGCAGCAGCAAAAAGCAGCCAGTCCAGTTCATTAGTGAATGCGCGTGACAAAAATCCTTGCTTTTTTATTAAAGGAATTTTAATATATAAATAAAAAATGTGTTTGTGACAAATATAAAGTTATGTAAGAATATTGACATTTAGAATCCATGTATGTAGCCTAGCCTACTGAAATAGGCTAACACTTGTAATGCTCCGATGCTAAGCAAAGCACCCTTTCTTTAAGTTAACATAACACATTATTTATTTTATATAAATAACGATGCACACCTGTTAAATGTTTAAAATCTAAAATATGGTGTAATACAAAGCTTAGCGTAAAATATAATCTCAGGCTTGATATTTATCCTGCTTGAATTCGTTCTAAATGAGAAATGCACATAACTTCATAAGTACTAAATTTGCATAGATGAATAGGAAATATTTTATCTAGGCCTACAGAGTTTTTCTTTCATTCGCCGACTGCAGCCATCAAATGTAACACATCGGCGAGGCAAAGCTGACGGCTATTTGTGAAAATGCACTTTGAAGCATTTGCTTGATGACTTGTGGTTAAAGCGCCACTCTGCGGTCAAAAGCTGCAAAGGCATTTTGCAGATGCGGCGGCGTTCACGGCGGTAAAAAGCACGCTCTGGTTGGCCTCCTACTGTATCTATACTTTGATGTTATGGTGTCATGTTATTTATGAGTGTTCAAAAATATACAGATTCCAAATAATTGACTTTGCCCAAGTATACTTTGATAAACCTATAATAATTTATTTTTCAAAGCAATCTAGATGGATTTCATGGGGAATTGAAAAAATGTATGTGTTATTTCCGTATGCATGTTACGTCATATCCATACATAGAGAAAAGCTTCAGTTCTGGGTAACATGAAGCTCAAAATGTGTTGTTACAATTAAAAAACTGACCATACATAATTCAAAAAGGTACAACTATAATGCATTGTCAGTACCACAATACCACAAGTGCGTCTGGCCCGGTCACTTCAGTTTATACTTGTGATTATTTGAGTTTATGATTGTAATTATTCATTTATGATTGGCTGTCTGTCTAAACCTAAGAAATAAAATGTATCATGTTTTTTTCTGTTGCATCGTATTGCATTGTGTTGAATCAAATCGAATCAAAATCAGGTTGCACCGCATCTTAATAGGGGTGATTCTTATGGCATTGCATCGGTAGATGCTTCATATGCTTCTAGTATTGTAGCATTGGCTATGCATCAAGATGTGTAACACATCGGCGTCAGTTATGGAGATGCACATCCCTAATAGACATAGCTATCTGTGCAGCTCCACACTAAGAACTCTTTGTTTAGCTCCATCATAAAATTTAGTTGTACATACCTTTGCAGCAAGGTGAACACAGGGCACTGGATAACCATATACATCAAAGTCAATCAAGACATGCTTTGGTAAAGTAGGGAAAATGTCAATATGGTTAAGATGGAGTTGACTAATGAATGCAACCACTAGCAGCAATGTCCCATAGACAGCAAGGAATGGAGCGCTTAGCATGGCGAACCGTCGCCGATCCTTCAACATCCAGATTACACATGGCCACACCAGTAACACTAATGTAAGCCATGAGTTATAGCTGATGCTCCATACCTGGATGCATACAAAGAGAAAACAAGCATATTAGCTGGGCTAATTATTAGAAAGCTAATAATTAGAGGGTTATATGAACATGATATGAGAAATTTTATTTCATGACATCTAAATGACATTCGTGCGTATATGTATATATATATATATATATATATACACGATATATAATATATAGATAGATACACTACACACACACACATACATACAGTATCTATGTAGTTAATTTGTTATATAAAAATAAAGAAGCAAATTACAAACCATAAGACAAATACCATAGATACAAATTAAATACCAAATAAACTAATTTGTCTAATACAGTAGGTCTATATAACATGTATACATTTATTTAACATATTTTGTTGTTTGATTAACCTTAATGAGACAAACAGGTATTTAATTAGGTTGCTGTCACTTTAAGACCAAATTAATGTAATATACTGACACATATCCGTTTTATCCACCCACCCATTTATGTTCACTTAAGCCACACTGTATTTTCCGGAGATACTCCACACGATGGACATTTTGACAGCTATGTGTGTATTTGACAATTAAGGTGCAAAAAAAAATGATCGCAGAACTGCCAAGGCCGAGAGAGTGTTTCTGTTTATGTTATTCATCGTATTCTATCCTGTCTTCACTAACTGTAAGTTATTCAATAACGAATTGTGATTGCGAGATTTTGTGAGACTTTTGCCAATGCTACCATCTTATTATTATGTATGTCATCAAAGAACGTCCCAGGTTACGTATGTAACCCTGGTTCCCTGAGGGAACGAGACGCTGCGTCGAAACGCTAGGGGAACGCCATCAGCGATGTCCAGCTCTGAATCATATGTGTAATCAGTCAAAATTGACAGCCAGACGTCAGGTGCGGGTGACGTCACGACCAGGATGCTTAAAAGCATGTGATGTGCAGCGGCGCCAGCTTCCAGGAATGAAGCATAGCTCTAGTAGGGATGCTGGAAGTATGGCCTCTGCGACGCAGCATCTCATTCCTCGGGAACCAGGGTTACATACGTAACCTGGGACGTTCCCCTCGGGAACATCAAGCTGCGTCGAAAGCGCTAGAGGAACGAGATGTCCACGCCGCCAGAATTACCAATCCCTGCTTAGTGTGTGGAATGCACAGCTACGGCAAGAGAACAACAGAGCCAGGAGTGGCTTGCAGATCTAGGTCATAGAATCTGACGAAGGTTAGGGGCGTAGACCACCCAGCAGCGTCACAAATGTCCTGAATAGGGACACCTGCGAGAAAGGCCTTGGAGGCCGCCATACCTCTGGTTGAATGAGCCTTGACTCCCAAAGGCGGGGAGATCAGAGGACTCATAGGCAACTATGATGGCAGCTTTCCTGTAGCTCAACTGGTAGAGCATGGCGTTAGCAACGCCAAGATCATGGGTTCGATTCCCAGGGAAAGCAAGAGCTGATCAAATGTAGAAACTGTCACTTGAATGCAATGTAAGTCGCTTTGGATAAAAGCGTCTGCTAAATGCGTAAATGTAAATGTAAATCCACTATCCACCGACTAAGGGTCTGCTTAGCAGCTGGAAAACCCTTTTTAGGAGGAGCATACCAGCAGTTGGTCCGATTTCCTCCACAGGGCAGTTCTGTGGACGTATGCGTCAGTGCTCGCACTGGACACATACAATTAAGCTTTTCCTGGTTGGGCTCCTGAAGGGAGGAGGACAAAAAGCCTGGAGTACAACGGGCGCGGTACCGAGGAGGGACCTTAGGGACGTACCCACACGAGGTACAAAAACTTTCGCCAGACCGGGCGTAAAGTCTATAGAGGCCACCGAGAGGGCCTGCAGATACCCAACTCTCTTCAGAGAAGATATGGCTAAAAGTAGCACCGTCTTCAGCGTGAAGGCGGCTCTGATACCTGCTCGATGGGTTCAAGCGGAGGTTTGCAGAGAGCCTCTAGCACCACAGCGAGATCCCAAGGAGGGACCCTGGACCGTACTCTAGGCCTGAGCCTCAGCACACCGCGGAGGAAACGTATAATCAGGGGGTCTTTGCCCACTGATTGTCCACCCATAGGGGCATGGTAAGACGCTATAGCTGCCACATAAACCATCAGGGTGGAGTGGGATAACCCTGCGGAGAACCGAGCCTGCAGAAACTCCAGTACTGTACCAATCGGGCAGTTAGCTGGGTCAAGCTGGTGGTCTCCACACCAAGAAGTGAAGAGTCTCCACTTGAGGCCATACAGTTTCCTCGTTGAGGGAGCTCTAGATTGGAGAATGGTCTCAACAACCTCGGTTGAGAGACCTGAAGCTATGAGTTGCGCCCCCTCAGGGGTCATGCCCACAGCTTCCATAACTCCGGGCGGGGGTGAAAGATCATACCCTCCGCTTGTGAGAGGAGATCTCTCCTGACTGGAATCTCCCATGGAGAGCCGTCGAGGAGAGAAATCAGGTCCGAGAACCATACTCGGCCCGGCCAGAACGGGGCTACTAGCAACAGCCGGACCCTGTCCCGGCGCACTCTCTCTAGAACTCCCGGGACCAGAGCAATTGGGGGAAAGGCATACAGACGAAGCCTCGGCCACGTCTGTACCATAGCATCCAGCCCCAGCGGAGCTGGATGAGTCAGAGAGTACCAGAGGGACAGTGCGATGTCTGATGAGTCGCAAACAGATCCACCTGTGCCTGGCCAAAACTCTCCAAATCTGCTTCACCACCTCGGGTGAAGCCTCCATTCAGACCTCGGCCCCTGCCTCGACAGGATGTCTGCTCCTACATTGAGATGCCCAGGAATATAGACCGCTCTCAGCGAGAAGGAACTTGTCCTGGGACCACACAAGGATCTGGTGCGCCAGCTTGCATAAGGGCGCGAACGCAGACCTCCCTGGTTGTTGATATAAGAAACCACAGCTGTGTTGTCGGTGCGTGCTAGCACATTGTGATTTCTTAGGTCCGGAAGAAAATGTTTTAGTGCTCGAAACACGGCCAGCATCTCCAGGCAGTTGATGTGCCACATGAGATGGTGACCACTCCACAGACCGCGGGCAGGGTGGCCACTCATGACCACCCCCCCAACCGGTCAGGGATGCATCCGTCGCTAGCGTTACGCGGCGGCAAGGAGCTCCCAGGACCGGGCCCTGAGACAACAACCAAGGTTTCCTCCACATGTCCAAGGCACGTAGGCATCACCGCATGACCTTGATCATGCGGAATGGGTTTCCCCTCGGGGAGAACCCCTTGGACTTGAGCCACCACTGTAGGGGTCTCATGTACAGCAGGCCAAAAGGTATCACGTTGGACGCAACTGCCATCAGACCCAGCAGTATCTGAAACTGCTTGACCGTGAGTGACAGGCCTTCTCTGACTCTCCTGACCGTGTTGAGAATCGACTCGATCTGAGCAGGGGACAATCGTGCCTGCATCGTGGTGAATCCACACCACGCCTAGATAAGTGGTTCTCTGGAATGGAGACAGCACACTTTTCTTTGCATTTAGTCTTAACCCCAACTCTTTCATGTGAGCGAGAACGACATCTCGATGTCGAACCGCCATCTGCTCTGAATGAGCTAAAATCAACCAATCGTCGATGTAGTTGAGTATGCGGATGCCCTGGAGTCGCAGAGGAGCCAGTGCAGCATCCACGCACTTCGTGAAAGTTCGGGGTGAGAGTGCTAGGCCGAAGGGAAGAACCCGATATTGGTAAACTTTGCCCCTGAAAGCGAACCTCAGGAACTTCCTGTGACTGGGAAGGATGGATACATGGAAATAGGCGTCTTTTAGATCTATCGTGACGAACCAGTCCTCGGATCTGATCTGAGACACGACCTGTTTTACAGTAAGCATTCTGAACTTCAGGCGGCTGACTGAGCGGTTCAGTAGCCGCAGATCTAAAATTGGACGTAGCCCCCCATCCTTCTTTGGAACAACGAAGTACCGGCTGTAGAACCTGGACTCTCTGTCGAGAGGAGGGACCACCTCGATGGTCTCCTTCCTCAGAAGAGAGCTGACCTCTTGTTCTAACACCAGAGCCTGCTCGGGATTCGTACTCGTGAGAAACAACCCTTTGAAAGGTGGCGGCGGGCGCCCGAATTGAATCGATAGCCTTTCTCTACAGTCTGCAGGACCCAGATACATTTGGCAGTAGTTTCCACGCTGCTAAATAATCTACTAAGGAGCTCTGACTGGCCTCTGGTGTGTTTGGAGCTGCCAGATCGATGCCCTGACACGGAGGACCGGCAGGAAGCCACCGATGCAGCTGCTCAGGAGATCCCTGAAGGCGTGGCGAGGCTCTCAGCTCCGCTACGTTTCAGGCGGAAGAACTGAGAGAGGCACTCGCGGAGACCGCTGCGCCCTGGAGCTCTGGCAGGGTTGGCAGAACGATCTCCAGAGGCGCTGAGGAGACGGACACCGTGTAATGCGGTGCACCCGCTCTTCCCCAGCAGGGCCGCCCTCAACAGTCCTGCGTGAGCGTCAGGACCGCTTCATCGAGGGCTTCCTAGACTGAAGCACGACCCTCAGGTCGGGCCGTCTCCAGCCTCGATTTCCTAGGCGTTGTCGACCTCGGTCCCGCTGCGGGGGAGCACGAACGGCAACGCTCTGCCTTTGGACCTCCCTATATGAGGAGCTGGTACACGGTTGGGGCTGCTCCCGCCAGCAGCCCCTAGAGCTATAGAGCGGCGAGGGAGAAACCGCTGAAATGCTGCCGTCTGTTTAGAAGCCTCCTGGAACCTGTCGACGACCGAGTTAACGGCATCGCCGAACAGCCCAGAAGGCGCAAGCGGGGCATCCATCAGGACGACTCTGTCCTTCTCTTTCATGTCGGACAGAGTCAACCATAAGTGCCTCTCCACTGCCACCATTGCTGCCATAGACCGCCCAATGGCACGGGCGGTCTCCTTAGTGGCGCGGAGAGCTAAATTTCTCAGACATCACTCGATCTGATTTGCTCGCCCTCGTCTAGCTCTTTCAGCAGGTCTGCTTGATATGCCTGAAGCACAGCCATAGTGTGAAGGCATGCACCAGCCTGACCTGCTGCCGCGTACCCCTTGCCCAACAGCGCTGATGACCCATGCAGCGGCTTGGTGGGCAAGACCGGAGCCTTCAGAGACGATGCCACACCGGGTGCCAGATAGCCCGCGAGCGTCTGTTCAACCCGGGGCATCGTTCTGTAACCACACTCGCTTAACCCCGCCACATTACCATAATAATCAGAGGCGGGGATAAATAGGCGTGAAGAAAAAGGATTTTTCCACGATCTCGACACCTCAGTGTGAAGATCAGGAAAGAAAGGCAGGCTCCGGCGTGAGGTAGTGACTTACTACGAAAGCGTTCATCTAGCTTACTTCGCTGTTTTCAGTCTGATCATCGGGCCAATTGATGTTTAACTTGGCAACCGCGGTAACTACCTCTAATAACTCCTCGTATTGTGGGGATAGAGTGGGCGAAAAACCAGTGCTCTCCACATCTTCCTCCTCGGAGGAGATAGGTGGCACTGGTCCCGCCCTCTGAGGGAAGAAACCGCAGAACGGGCTTCCGAACCCAGAGAACAGGCAGTGGATCTGGCAGGTGAGGATAGAGATAGGGATCTACCCGTCTCCATTCCCTCTGCCAAATCCAATTGCGAGCCCCACGAGTGCAGCCACCGCTCCGCCTCAGCGGAGGCGGGCCAGCACCGTGAGCGCGCGAAAACTCCCTCCTCGAAGAGAGTTCTCCGGGAGGCGGCGTGTGTGTGGAAGCCGCTCACAATGCGGGCAGCCGGCTCCCTCAAGAGCCGACTCCGCGTGCTTCGCCCCCAAGCAGACCACGCACAGACTGTGTGTATCCCCGCTCATGATGAAGCGAGGGCAGGGAGTCACACACTGTCTGTACTGTGAACCACTCTCGCCCCTCTTTGATTTATAGGATGCCTTTGACATGTCTGTTCTACTAGTCTTTCTTTGCCTGCCTTTTTAAGAACAAACTTCCTTATTTCCTAACTGGATAATAACAGACTCACAGACAAACCGACTGACACACAGCTTTGCTGAATGACAAAAAGCTGGCGCCGGCTGCACATCACGTGCTTTTAAGCATCCTGGTCGTGACGTCACCCGCACCTGATGTCTGGCTGTCAATTTTGACTGATTACACATATGATTCAGAGCTGGACATCGCTGATGGCGTTCCCCTAGCGTTTCGACGCAGCTCGATGTTCCCGGAGGGGAACTGCTTGATCAAGATGAGACCAGGGACCCGTTCTTCATTCGATGCTTATTACATTCGAGATCAAATTACACATCCAAGATGATATCATCGCGCTAATCAGGATCTGGCTAATTCGGTTCTTCGAACGCACTTGTTGTTGATGATTAGTATTGCTGGATTGAGTTATCTTAGGTAATTGCATTCATGGGTGGGTTTAAAATGTGCTATGTATCAATACTCAAAACCACGATCAGCGATGCAGTAATTGGCTGGCAGCAAGACAGCAATTTAATGACATCATATAATTAAAAAAGATACCTGATGAAAAACTTGACATATTCCTGGACTTTTATAAGGAAAAAGCCAAGTGAACAAAACTGCATAAATATTATAATAGATCAATGAAATTTGCACTGTTTTTAATTTATTTGTAATTGTTTTTACATGATTCCATATTATTTATATTCATGGTTTCTGGTATTTATACATGCTTTACATTTTTAGTTCAATGTTGTAATTAGCAATTCATTTAATTTTATCTTTAAAACAGATTTGTTACGTGACAGCATTAATTAAAGTTTCTTAAGGGTCAAGAGCAAGTTATCTGCATCTCCTGAACTCCATCAAGCCACTCCCATAATATCTGGCATTACTCAAATTAATGCACGACTCAGATTAACTGTACAGCATCTGTGTAATTTTAAAATTATTATTATTTTAAATTATTGTCCCTGGACCAGTAGGGTACTCTTTTAATAAAGTAGTGATAGCTTGGGCAGATATTAAGTATCAATTCTGCTTAAAAAGATGAAATCTAATCCTGTTTACATTAAATAAGCTGCTCCCGAGCAGGTTTGAGCTTACGGACATGTTACTATGACAGCATGTCCAGGATGAGCTTCGAAGAATCAAATGATCCAAGATCAAGGGAAATCGACAACAATCAAATCCAGCTAACTGATTTAGCGACGCACGAAGAACAGGCCCCAGGGCTGTGTTTCCCAAAAGCATTGTAACCATCGTAGAACCATTACCACCATGCTTTGCGAAAAGCAAGTTATGCGACATACTCAGGTAAGTGTATGTATGTATATATATATACATACATACATACAGTGTATATATAGCAATATGTTAAATAGTTAAGGAGAATTATACTTTGTTTGATTTAAAAAGGTAAGCTGTTTTTTTGGTAATTCTTTTGGTTTAACTCTTTACTCTTTTGAAGTTAAAGAACAGAGAGGTTGGGTGTGAAGGTAGCGAACAAGAAACATTTTGCACAGTAAAAAGAGGAGGTTTAAACACATTGAGAAAAAATTGGAAAGTAAAGGTTTATCTGATAATAAAAGTTGCATATACAATTGTTCACATTTTAATAAAGGGGGAAATAACTATGTAAAAAAAAAAAAAGTTTTTAACTGATTTTATCAACTGTATTCTTTTTAATATCTATACTTCAATCACAAAGCAACATACATTAGGACTATAAACATTATATTACCATTGTGATGATAAGAGCAATTAAATAGCTCTGTTTCATTATGATCTGTCCAAGCTGGTTTAAAGCAGTGGGTCCTGGTGCATTAGTAGATGATAGAGAATCCACGTCATTCAATATCTCATTCCCTCCGCCACAGTTTTCCTTCTTCACAGTATATTCTGTGCATGCAGTTAACACACAAGCACACAGTAAGATTCTTAAATGTGAACAAAATAATAAAAAATATATGAACAGTAAATCAGGGATGTCAAAGTCAGCTCCTGGGGGGGGCACAGCCACAGTCCCACCATGTCATAATTTCCATAATTACTGTTAAAAATTACAGTACATGACGTTCTGTTCGGAGCTGCCCACGTCCTCAGACTTTGAATTATGTGTTTCCGTGTGTTTAACATAAAAACATTTACGTGCTCATAGGAATCATAATTACAACTTGTAGGCGGGGAAGGTTCTGAGAGCAACGATTTTGCTGTATCACCTGACTCCTGCTTTGTTTTTGATGGTGCCATAGAAATGCTTAATTCTGAGTCTAAGGATCAGAGAGAAACAGAGATTGACTTATTATTGGGAGATACGAGGGTCTGTATTACTTATTATTGGAGAAAGAGTAATGGCCAACTTGGATCACATATGCCTTGCTATATTACAGCCTTAAAGCCAATTAATTTCAAATAGAGTAGAGCGACAGTCAATCGCCATTTATGGATATTATAGAAATGAATGAGAAGTGCTGTAAATTAACTCCTACCTGTCACAAAACATCTGTAACTTCTCTTATAAATGTTTTTTTTTCTTTGTAAACTTTAAAAAATAGTTCAACCCAAAACAGTTTTTTTTATCAACAAACAAGTTGAATATTAGCCGATTGATTAATGAGTATTGATTAATGAGTAGCCGTTCCCTTATAAAAGCTGTTTATTCAGCGTATTGAAGCCTCTCCTCCATTGACATCCATTCAAAAAATGGCCTTTAGTCTCCTTCCCAGTGTACTGCCAAAGTGGCAGCATTATCATTAGCCATTACGTTTTTTGGCTAAAGGTTGCAAGCTTGCCTTCCAGTGGCTTTGGTGGAAAACTGCAGTAAAATGTAATGCGTTATTATCTCCAAATCATGGTAATTACAACATGCAACTTTAAAGGGGTCATCGGATGCCCATTTTCCACAGGTTGATATGATTCTTTAGGGTCTTAATGAAAAGACTGTAATATAGTTTGGTTAACATTTCTCAATGGTAGTGTAAAACAACACTGTTTTTACAATGTCAAAAAAGCTCTGTCTACACTGTTTTATTGCATTCCACTTTATATGCAAATGAGCTCTGCTCACCCCGCCCCTCTCTTCCAAGCCGCTCTCTGAGAGACTTTAGCCGCATTCATCGTAAAACTTGCTAACTAGCACATTATCAGGAAAGGCAATTTGCAAAAATTCATCAAAAAAACGTGCACTCACTTCTTCTGGAGGTGAAGCTGAATGATTTTCGCGAACATAGAAGCATTTAGGTAGATCGGGGGTTCATTCCCTTCACAAACAAAGGTATTCCACTGCGTCTTCAGCGGCTCAGATTTCGGCAGTAAACGATGACTATTATATTCATTATTACATCCAACAACAGAACACCTCAGTCGCTTAGGAGTCATTCTTGTCTACACCTGCTCTGGTGGTGAAACAATGGTGGACTGATGACAGCTCACTCAGGGCGGGTCTAAGGTAAGACACCAGTCCAGTCTATGCTGAAATGTTACTGTCATTCAAACAATTGTGGGAGGGGCCTGTCTTCGTGATGTCACACTGACACGCATCTGAGATGAGCTCGATTTGAGAAAGGGGAATTATTTAAGGAGATAAAAAAGAAAACACTGGGTGGATCTTTATCTATATAGGGTGGCTGTGCACACACACTGCCAACAAATATTTCAGTTCAAATGGCTTGTTAAAGTGCATATCACATCCAATGATGCCTTTAAGATTCAACTCTGATTAAATACACCTGAATCAGCTAATTAAAGCCTTCAGGATTACTTGAAAATGAAAGGTGTGGCCCTCTGTGGAGTTTGAAATTTGGTGTAACTCATATACAGTGCCCTCCATAAGTATTGGAACAGTAAAGACAAAATTGCTCTGTTGGCTGTGGAGTCAAGACATTTTCAAATATGATTAAAATATGAATATGAGACAAAACTACAGAATGTCACATTTTATTACTAGCCATTTCAAAACATACATGTTTTACCAAATAAAAAGAGCTGCACTTTTAGAGTTCATCCCATGCATTGATGTGAGCATATGTATTTGGGACAGTTGAACATAAGGCAGATATAAAAGATTAAAAGCTATAATTTAGTTGCACAATCACAGACATCACCAGACTCTTGGTCTCATCCTTTGAAATACTTTTCCCAGCCTTTAATCCAGCCAATTCCAATTGTTGCTTGTTTTGGGGAGTTTCTGCCTTTACCCTCTTCTTCAGCTGGTGAAATTCATGTTCAATCGGATTTAAATCTGGAGATTGACTGGGGCAATCTAAGACTTTCCATTTCTTTGCCCTTATAAATTCCTTGACTGAACTGGCAGGGTGTTTTGAGTCATTGTCCTGATGCAATATGAAGCACTTCCCAATTAATCTGGTGGCATTTTCTTGAATATTGGTAGGCAAGATGATTTTGTTCCCTTCCAAATTCATTCTGCTACTGTGATCATACATTAAGTCATCAGTAAAGTTGAGAGGGCCTGTTGCAGAGGCAGCCATGCATGCCCATGCCATGACACCACCTCAATCATGCTGTACAGATAAGGCTGTATGCTTGGGATAATTTGCAGTTCCTTTTTTTCTCCACATTTTTGCTTTCCCATCACTTAGATAAAGGTTCATCTTTGTCTCATCGGTCCATAAACACAGTTCCAAAACTTTTTGCAAACTCCAATCTTGCCTTTCTATTTTTGGTGCTGGTCAGAGGTTTGCATCTTGCTGTGTAGAATCTGTAATTCTGTGTCAAAATCTTCTAAGGACAGTAGATTGTCAGAGCAGCACCCCATTTTTCTGGAAGTTGTTGCTGATTTTCAGGGCAGGACTGGGACAAAAAAATCGGCCCTGGCATTTTTTGTTCCAGGCGGCCCACCACCACCCACACTTCTATATATATACAGTATATACGTATATACACTACCAGTCAAAGGTTTTTGAACAGTATGATTTTGACAGTTTTTTTAAGAATTCTCTTCTACTCACCAAGCCTGCATTTATTTGATCCTAAATACAGCAAAAGCAGTAATATTGTAAAATATTTTTACTATTAAAAATAACAGCTTTCTATATGAATATATTTTAAAATGTAATTTATTCCAGTGATTTCAAAGCTGAATTTTCAGCATCATTAATCCAGTCACACGATTCCTCTCCATTAATCCAGTCTCCACAATTCTAATATTCTGATAAAGCTGCTGTGAAAACGTGTGGGAAAAGCCGACGAGGAAAAAATTGGGGTATATAGGCAGAGCAAAATAATTAATCGCTCCATCTATAGTGCTTTGTGATTGGGTAGTTTATGCTGTCAATACAGGAGACAAACCAATGGGCCATTGGCTGCTCGCTGTCCCTGCATGATGGCAAAAAAAATAAAAAATTCTGTCGGCCCCTTAAATGCATCGGCCCACTGGGAAAATGCCCGGTATGCCCAATTACCAATCCAGCCTTGGTGATTTTAGAGACACGTCTTTTAGGGTTCATTTTCATAGCTTTTTTTATTTGTCTGTTATCAACTACTGTTGTTTTTTCAGCCGATCAGGTAGTTGTTGGTTGTTGGTGACGCTGGTGGTTTCCAAACTCTTGATTTCTCCATGCCCTTTGTTTTTGCCATAGCTCTAATTGGCTTCCTCTTTTCTTTTAGCATTCAAGTTGCTTGCTTTTACCCTCAAAGTCAGCTCCCTCGTCTTCATCCTGGTTTGTGTCATCATCGAATGCAAAATTCAGAATGCAGAAGTAATGGATATAACTGATATGGCATATTCTCTGCTTTTAATACCTGAAGAATTAATGCAACAGGACACAGCTGATTACTTAGAAAGACCTGTGAGGCAACTGTTCCAATACTTTTGCTAACATCAGATAGGGGGATGAAACTCTAAAAGTGCTGAACTTCTTAGCTGGTAAAACATCTATGAGTTGAATCACCCAATAAGAAAATTTGACATTCTGTAGCTTTGTCTCATATTCATATTTTAATCATATTTGTAAATGTCCTGACTTCACAGCCAAAAGAGCAATTTTGACTTTACTGTTCCAATACTTATGGAGGGCACTGTATGTATATATATATATATATATATATATATATATATATATATTTGTGGTGGGCCGGCACATGTATTCGTACCAAACCATCCCAGTACAGACCTCTCGATTCGGTGCTGTCATGATCTGGGTTTGCCTCTTTTTCTCTCTCTCTCACACTCTGTTGTGCACGCACTCACACACACACACGCACATGCATACTGACACATACATCTCTCTCTCCCTCACCTGTCTGTCATTTCAATCAGCGTTCGCGCTGCTTTGCAGTGCCACCTGTTCTCACTCATCTAATCAGTCCCTCTATTTACAGCGGCTGCGTTCGCGGCTCTCTGCCGGATTATTGTATGTTATGCATTCATGTGTTCTCTCTTATCTTAGAGTTTAGTTTTCGTACCTTGTCTTGTCCCGCCTGGAGATGCTGAAGGCTTCTGGTTATTTCTCGGTGCCCTGCTACCGCATCCATTCTGTGTCTACGACAGACTGCCTTGTTTTGCTCTTTTATTAAAGACTGTGTTAACTATCCTTTGCGTTTGGATCCTTACATTCCCAGTCGTGACAGAATAATCCGGCCAACTTCATGGATCCAGCAAAGGAGGAACCACTCCGGTCAGCGATGGAGATGCAGGGAGTCATGCTCGGCAGACATGAGGAGGAGCTGTCCGCTGCCCGTCTCGCGGTTGAGGGCTTGAACGCTCAGGTGACGGACTTATCATCGCGTCTGCTTATGCTCTACCAGGATCCATCAGCAGACCACCCTCCCTTTTACGCTGGTGAGCCTACAGAATGCAGGGCTTTTCTGACTCAATGTGAGGTTGTTTTCTCTCCAGCCCCAGGACGTGCGGAGACCCGCTCGGATCGCCTTTGTACTCTCACTTCTCACGGGGCGAGCGCGTGAATGGGGAACCTCTGCTTGGGAAGCACGGACTTCTTGATGTGGCCGTTACGAGCTCTTCAAGGAGGAGATGCTCAAGATTTTCGATCGTTCTGTTTTCGGTCGCGAGGCTTCGTCTTCTCTACAACGCTCCATCAGGGCAGAAGGTCAGTCGCTGATTTTCCATTGAGTTTCGTACTTTGGCTACTACGTGTGAGTGGAATGAGCCCGCGCTGGTCGCGCGTTTTTTGGAGGGGCTCAACATGGATCTCAAGGAGGAGATCTATGCGCGTGGTCCGCCGGCTCAATTGGATCAGCTCATCGAACTGGGTATTCGCCTGGACAGGTGCTTCGAGCTAAGGCGGCGGGTTCGAGGTGCCGTTTCTAGACCACTGGAAGCCTTGACACCAGCCGTGGTATCTTCTCCTCTCTGTTCTGACCCCGAACCCATGCAGCTGCGAGGGGTTCGCATCTCTGCGGAGGAACGAGCAGGCGTGTTGAGTCGTCTCTGCCTATACTGCGCGCGAAAGGACATTTTGCCGCTTCATGCCCGTTAAGGGCCAGAGCTCGCCAGTAGAGCGGAGGAGTACTGGCGGCGCAACTGTCATTCCTCTCTACCCAGGTCTCGTCGACTATCTCTGTTGTTCTCCGATGGGCTGGCATTACTGTCAACGGTCTCGCGCTCATCGATTCTGGGGCAGAGGGCAGTTTCATTGATGAGAGATGGGCCATGGAACAAGGGATCCCCCTGCTGGACCTCAACGACACTACCACCGTCTTTGCACTTGATGGCAGGGCACTTTCTACCGTTCGTCGCAGCACCTGCCCATTGAGCCTTACAGTCTCAGGAAATCACAGAGACTATTTCTTTTTGTTTTCCAGTCCCCTTATACTCCTATTGTTCTAGGGCATCCCTGGCTTACCCAGCATAATCCTCAGATTGACTGGGTTAAGGGATCTGTTCATTCATGGAATTTGTCGTGTCATGTTAACTGTTTAGTTTCTGCTGTTCCTGCTGTTTCTTCTGTGTCTGTGTTTCAGGAGGAGCCTGGTGATTTGTTTGGAGTTCCGGAGGATTACCACGATCTGCGGGCGGTCTTCAGCCGTTCCCGGGCCACCTCTCTGCCTCCTCATCGCCCTTATGACTGCAGCATTGAGCTTCTTCTGGGTACCATGCCACCCAGTCGACTTTACTCTCTCTCGGCGCCCGAGCGGGGGGCTTTGGAGAATTACCTCACAGAGTCCCTCGCCGCTGGCATTATTGTTCCTTCCTCCTCTCCTGCCGGGGCGGGGTTTTTTCTTTGTGAAAAAGAAGGATGGGTCTTTGCGTCCCTGTATTGATTATTGGGGTTAAACAACAGTCAAGAATCGCTATCCTTTGCCTCTTATGTCGTCAGCCTTGAAATCCTACAGGCGCAAAGGTTTTCACAAAGCTAGACTTACGCAATGCCTACCACTTGGTACGTATTAAGGAAGGAGGCAGTGGAAGACCGCGTTTAACACTCCCATCGGTCACTTTGAGTACCGGGTTTTACCGTTCAGGGCTTGTCAACGCTCCGCTGTTTTTCAGGCTTTAGTTAATGATGTCTTGAGACATGCTCAATATCTTTGTGTTTGTTTATTTGGACGACATTCTTATTTTCTCACCTACTCTCCAGGTACACGTGCAACACGTCCGCCGAGTTTTACAACGTTTACTTGAGAACCGTCTGTTTGTCAAGGCAGAGAAGTGCATGTTTCATGCCCAGTCTGTCACGTTTCTCGGTTCGGTGGTTTCGGGCGGAGGGATCAGCATGGACCCTGACAAGGTTCGTGCTGTCATTGATTGGCCTGTTCCTGATTCGCGAGTCGCGCTTCAGCGGTTTCTGGGGTTTGCCAATTTTACCGTCGTTTTATCAGGGATTTTAGTCGTGTTGCCGCTCCGCTTACCACTCTCACCTCTTCTAAGACTCGTTTTCTTGGTCCAGGGCTGTTCAGGATGCGTTCGAGCGGCTTAAGGGGTTGTTTACCTCCGCTCCCATCCTCATCACTCCTGATCCCGAGAGGCAGTTTATAGTTGAGGTTGATGCTTCCGACGTCGGGGTGAGTGCCATATTATCGCAACGTTCGCCCCTTGACAACAAGGTACATCCGTGCGCCTTTTACTCCCATCGCCTTTCGTCCGCGGGCACAATTCTGACGTCGGTAACCGAGAACTTTTGGCGATCCGTCTGGCTCTTGGTGAGTGGCGACACTGGCTCGAGGCAGCCAGCGTGCCATTCATTGTCTGGACGGATCATCAAAATTTGGAGTACATCCGTTCCGCTAAGAGACTTAATGCCCGTCAGGCTCGTTGGGCTCTTTTCTTTGGCCGTTTTGATTTTACGATCTCGTTTAGACCCGGCTCTAAGAATCTGAAACCTGGCGCCTCTCTCGCCAGTTCGGCTCGTCAGAGGTTTCCCGACCACTGAGAATATTTTACCTCAGCGTTTGTGGTCGGGGCTGCCTCCTGGGAGTGGAACAGGCTGTGAAGAGCTCTTTGCAGGTCACCAGACCAGCCCGCTCCTGAGGGAACGTTATTCGTCCCTGAGGTCGTTCGTTCCACTGTCCTTCGCTGGGGCACTCTTCCAAGTTGATGGCACACCGGGAGTTAGGGTACTTTAGCGCGATCAGTCAACGTTTTGGTGGCCCACCAGAGAGCGGCGTTCGGCTTTGTTGCCTCGTGTCAGGTTTGTGCCCAGACTAAGTCTAGTAATTCACCACCGGCAGGTCTTCTTAGGCCCCTCCCCATTCCATCACGTCCTTGGTCTCACATTGCGTTGGATTTTGTGACCGGTCTTCCGCTGTCGGCAGGTAATACGGTTATCCTCACCGTGGTGGATCGTTTTTCTAAGGCTGCCCATTTTATCCCTCTTCCTAAGCTACCGTCCGCCCGTGAGACCGCACAAGTCATGGTAGATCATGTGTTTAGGATTCATGGTCTTCCTTCGGACATTGTGTCTGACAGAGGGCCTCAATTCGCCTCTCAGTTCTGGAAGGAGTTCTGTCATCAGATAGGGGCCTCCCCTGCTCTGTCGTCAGGATTCCATCCCCAGACCAATGGGCAAGCCGAAAGGACCAATCAGATTCTCGGTCGCTTGCTGCGTAGTTTAACATCACGCACTCCCGCGTCATGGTGCGATCAACTGGCCTGGGCCGAGTATGCGCATAATTCTCTTCCCTCGTCCGCCACTGGGTTATCTCCGTTCGAGTGTTGTCTTGGTTACCAACCGCCCCTATTCGCATCCCAAGAATCTCAGTCCGCCGTTCCCTCTGTAGAGAGATTTATTCAGAGATGTAAGCGTACCTGGAGGAGAGTGAGATCTGCATTATGTCGTACTAGAACGCGCACACGTCGAGCCGCTAATCGTCACCGGGTCCGGTCCCCCAGGTATGTTTGTGGTCAGAAGGTGTGGCTTTCCACCCGCAATCTGCCCATCCAGGAGGGTTCTCGCAAGCTGATGCCCCGCTTTGTTGGGCCCTTTCCTATTGTTAAGGTTCTCAGTCCGGTCGCGATCAGACTCAGATTGTCCCGTCAGTTGCGCCGTGTTCACCCGGTTTTTCACGTGTCCTGCGTCAAGCCTGTTGTCCGTGCTCCGACCCGCCCCCCCCTTCCTCCTCCTCCTATTGACAAGGAGGCTTCTATTTACAGAGTCCGTAAGCTCCTTGACGTCCGTCCTCGTGGGCGTGGTCACCAGTTTTTGGTGGACTGGGAGGGGTACGGTCCTGAGGAGAGGCGTTGGATTCCGGCCCGGGACGTCCTGGATCGCTCGCTGATCGAGGACTTCTACCGTTCTCGTCAGACTCCTGTCTCGGGGCGCCTGGTGGCGCTTCGTTGAGAGGGGTACTGTCATGATCTGGGTTTGCCTCTTTCTCTCTCTCTCACACTCTGTTGTGCACGCACTCACACACACACACGCACATGCATACTGACACATACATCTCTCTCTCCCTCACCTGTCTGTCATTTCAATCAGCGTTCGCTGCTTTGCAGTGCCACCTGTTCTCACTCATCTAATCAGTCCCTCTATTTACAGCGGCTGCGTCGCGGCTCTCTGCGGATTATTGTATGTTAATCATTCATGTGTTCTCTCTTATCTTAGAGTTTAGTTTTCGTGTCTTGTCCCGCCTGGAGATGCTGAAGGCTTCTGGTTACTTTCTCGGTGCCCTGCTACCGCATCCATTCTGTGTCTCGACAGACTGCCTTGTTTTGCTCTTTTATTAAAGACTGTGTTAACTATCCTTTGCGTTTGGATCCTTACATTCCCGTTCGTGACAGGTGCATGAGGCCTTATGTCGAATACAGGCAATTCCCCCCCCCAATCCAGAAGGGGGCGCCCGCAGTAATGCAACACTGTTTGCTAACTGTTAGCACCAGCAGAAGAACCACGAATGCCATGAGCTAGGGTTAGGGTTAATTAGGGAACATTTTTAGTGAATCGTTGGCCTTCTGGAAAGTATGTTAATTTACTGTATATGTGCTCAATACTTGGTAGGGGCTCTACCAGGGGCTTGGTAGGGGCTTTTGCTTTAATTACTGCCTCAATTCGGCATGGCATGGAGGTGATCAGTTTGTGGCACTGCTGAGGTGGTATGGAAGCCCAGGTTTCTTTGACAGTGGCCTTCAGCTCATCTGCATTTTTTTGGTCTCTTGTTTCTCATTTTTCTCTTGACATTTTTTTTTTACATTTTTATGCATTTAGCAGACGCTTTTATCCAAAGCGACTTACAATTGCATTCAGGTTATACATTTTTCATTAGTATGTGTGTTCCCTGGGAATCGAACCCACAACCTGTTGTGCTTCTGACGCAATGCTCTACCACTGAGCCACACAGGAACACACAGGACAATACCCCATAGATTCTCTATAGGGTTCAGGTCTGGTGAGTTTGCTGGGCAGTCAAGTACACCAACACCATGGTTATTTAACCAACTTTTAGTGCTTTTGGCAGTGTGGGCAGGTGCCAAATCCTGCTGGAAAATGAAATCAGCATCTTTAAAAAGCCAGTCAGCAGAAGGAAGCATGGAGTGCTCCAAAATGTCTTGGTAAACGGGTGCAGTGACGTTGGTTTTCAAAAAACTCAATGGACCAACACAGCAGATGACATTGCAACCCCAAATCATCACAGACTGTGGAAACTTAACACTGGACTTTAAGCAACTTGGGCTATGAGCTTCTCCACCCTTCCTCCAGAATCTAGGACCTTGGTTTCCAAATTAAATACAAAACTTGCTCTCATCTGAAAAGAGACTTTGGACTATTGAGCAACAGTCCAGTTCTTCTTCTCCTTAGCCCAGGTAAGATGCCTCTGACGACAACTGTAGCCAAATTCCGTGATCGTCTGTGTGTGGTGGCTCTTGATGCCTTGACCCCAGCCTCAGTCCATTCCTTGTGAAGTTCACCAAAATTCTTGAATCGATTTTGCTTGACAATCCTCATAAGGCTGCAGTTCTCTCGGTTGGTTGTGCATCTTTTTCTTCCACACTTTTTCCTTCCACTCAATGCTTACTATGCTTCTTTTAACATGCTTGGATACAGCACTCTGTGAACAGCCAACTTCTTTGGGAATGAATGTTTGTGGCTTACCCTCCTTGTGAAGGGTGTCAATGATTGTCTTCTGGACAACTGTCAGATCAACAGTCTTCCCCATGATTGTGTAGCCCAGTGAACCAAACTGAGAGACCATTATGAAGACGCAGGAAACCTTTGCAGATGTTTTGAGTTGATTAGATGATTGGCATGTCACCATATTCTAATTTGTTGAATTGATGGGTTTGTGTTAAATGTGAGCCACAATCATCACAATTAAAAGAACCAAAGACTTAAACTTCTTCAGTCTGTGTGCACTGAATTTATTTAATACACGAGTTTCACAATTTGAAATACCAAGAGATAAAGAGATATCCCATGTTTCTCACATATTTCACTCCCATTGCCATATTTTCTTTCAGAACTTTCTTATGTCTCATTTGTGTCTACTTTAATATTTCCTAAGGAATTGTAGGAAAATCATCTGAAACACTATTGATATTGATCCTGTTTACACTTGGTATTAAGATGCTTTTTGCTCGATCGGATCATAAGCAGACAACAGAGAAGCATACTCGATTACACCTGGCATTTTAATCCATCTCTTCTGTCCAATTTTTTACCACTTCTGACCAGAAAGAAGTCTCACCCCCCCCCCGTGGTGCTGATTATGTCAAAACGCCGAAATCAAAACACGAGTGGGAGGGCTAAAATTATCGCATTAATTGATTCGGCCCGTTACAGTTTAATTCTCGTCTGATAAGCGTATGTCCTTATCGCAATAATTACACATGCATTAGGTCAGTAGGCGGAGAGAAGGCGGTCTTTTGTGACTGTTCTAACACGTTCGACCACATCAGCATCTACACCACGAAAGCAATCTGGTCGAATGCGTTTTTGACTACTGGAAAACCCGTTTACACTTGGTATTAAGATACATTTTGGTTGATCGGATCACAAGTAGACAGTGATAAATACATGTGTAAATGGGGTTTGAAAGGTTTTGAGCTTGTCCACTTTCGACCTCTTCAAAAGGTAATCGAAAACGCATCTTAATACCAAGTGTAAACAGGGCCTAAAATGAGACATATATGAGAATCACAACTAAGTCTCATGAGCTTAGAAAGATCGACCACTGAGCAATACAATGTTTCAAGATAAGAGGATTGACAGTGATTGCAGCAAGACAAAGAGATATTCTATGTTTCTTTCACCACATTTTTTGAGTTAATCAAGCCGATGTCCTCTGTGTTTCGTGTGATTGGCTGTTTGCTGAATATGTCATATTTAAGGTGCACATACTTCAGAGTGAACTATAAACTCTGGATCAAACTTCTTGACAGAGAAAATTTATAGTGAACATTGTGAACTCACTGAACTCGATCTAAACTGAGTTGTTTGTTTTGTTTTTACAACTCTCAACCTACTCGAAAACTCAGAGTTTGTTCAACTAACTTCATTCAACTGTTGTTTTCTGTTTACATGGCAACCGGGCACATAATATAGACAAGAATAATGTAGACTATCTACATTCACTTACCTTTTGATGTAAAATATGATATATTCTGTGTGTATGGAGAAAAATCAAAGCAATTTGGTTTGTCATCCTCCAGAATCAGGGAATTCACTCCAGAACTTTCATGATTTTGCCACGTCCTCTTCCACACCAATATCATGGCCTAAAAATGGCAACAACATAGAATGTACATTTTTACAAAATGGTAGCACTATCTTTGAGAAAATTTCTAAACATTATTTCATAATTATTCACCACTAATTAATGTATAATTCCTATAGCATTGCTGATACCTGCTCTAATTATAAGTTTAATAGTTTAGTCACTTCATACAACAGTTTAATTATAAAGTTAGGGCTGTCAAATTTAAATTTACATGTATGCATTTAGCAGACGTTTTTATTGCACTTGCACTTATAGGAGTGTCCCTTTTGGAATAAAAATGTATGGCAGGAGAGTATTTTAATGAATCATGCAACATAATTTACTAAGGTTTGCGGTGGTCAATTTACTGCTATTCACATTAATTTGCCCTTTTTAGTAAATCTGGTACTTAATGTAAATTGATTAATTTAATTAAATGCAATGGTGACATATTTAATAAGCTTTTAATACTGACTTGTTGTTTTAATAAAAATACATATACATAACAAGAAGAATTAGAAGGATTTGTAGTAATGTGCATGCTAATGAGAGGGTGAAAGGTGAAACCTCCAATTCCCCTTATTAGATTGAAATTGCTTTCCCGGGTGAGTGTTATTACCCCTAGGAGGAGATGATTTTGGTTAATTTGTCTTACAGATTGATTTGTCAGTGAGGGAGGTGGGGGGTTTGACCCCAGGTCAGGTCTTACAATCCAATTTTGGGTCAGTCCAGGTACTCCAGATAAACTTTTGTGAAGTTTGGATATTATGCTCACAGGAAGTGCGTATTCATATTTTAATTCTTTATTGTGGGCCAAAGAAAAAAATTAATTTGTTTTATATATATAAAAAACATCAGTTTTTAATATAAGTAATGACAGAAATACATGCTATCTGTGCTAGTAAAAAAAAGACAAAAAAGTGGCCAAAAAATCAAGATAGGACCATGTAAGCAATATATTTATATAATATATTGAATCGTCTTGGACTTGAAACTAGAGTTAAAAGGAGTAATGCTACTGAGTATCCTTTGCAAATTAATTTGTGGTCTTTGCTTAGAATGCTGTTATTCAGTTTGCTTGCTGATATTTTATAATAAATAAATGCCTACTTCACAAGGTTGGTGAGACAGTATAGTATAAACCTCATATCAGGAGGGATTATGTCATTGACTAACTACCATGTGGTAATGGAATCACAAAAGGCCTGAGAATATAACAAACTTGTTTATTAACTATGCAGTAAATACGAGTCTACTGCTTGTAACCTTCACTTATGGCAATGTTTATCTGCCCTCATCCTGGTGCATGTCCTGTGAATATACAGCAGGTAAAATAAGTATTGAACAAGTCACCCTTATTCCCAGTAAATATATTTCTAAAGGTGCTGTTGACATGACATTTTCACCAAATGTCAATGACAACCCAAGTAATCCATACATACAAATAAAACAAAACAAATAAGTTCCAAAATTAAGTTATGTGTAATAAAATGGAATGACACAGGGAAAAATTATTGAACTACTGAATACTTCGTACACAAGCCTTTGTTGGTTATGACAGCTCCGAGACGCCTCCTGTATAGAGAAACTAGTCATATGCATTGCTCAGGTGTGATTTTGGCCCATTCTTCCACAGAGTCTTCAAATCTTGAAAGTTCTGTGGGCCTCTTCTATGAACTCTGATCTTTAGTTAATATTTTCTATTGGATTAAAGTCAGGTGATTGGCTGGGCCATTCTAGCAGCTTTATTTTCTTTTTTCTGAAATCAATTGAGAGTTTCATTAGCTGTGTTTTGGATAATTTTCTTGCTTAAATGTCCACCCTTGTTTCATCTTCATCATCCTGGTACTCTAGGTGTTGGGACTGAAACAGCTAATATTAATTTCCACTGACAAGGGGCAGGATTAGCTTTCTAAGTACTGATAGATTTCAGCTGCTGTCTTGGCTTTCCATGCCTTTTTACATTTTCCTTTCTTCATGTGTTCAATACCTTTTTCCCGTGTCAATCAATTTTATTACACATAGCTTAATTTCTGAACTTATATGTTTTGTTTTGTTTGTATAAAAGAATGACTTGGGTTGTTACCAACATCCGGTGAAAATGTCAAATCAACAGCACCTTTATAAATATATTTAGTGAGAAAAAAGGTGGCGTGTTCAGTACTTATTTTATCTGCTGTTTTGGCAATGATATATTGATACATTTTTTCTTACCTTTTTTCTTTCCGGAGAGAAATGGTGAATTTCAGAGAAGCTGGATTGGATGCTGGAGGCTTCAGCATAACTTTCCGCATTTTCCTGTGCATAGTATATGTTTAGTTTACTAGTGCAGACAAAAGCCGCATTTCCACCGAATTTACCTGGAACAATTTGTCCCAGGAACTTTTTTTTCCCCAGGAACTATGTTCCCAGACCTGTTGGTATGTCTGCATTTCCATCGTGGCCAAAAGTACCATGAAAATTTGGCAAATAGTCTGGTGATGTAGGACTGCGCATGACTGCTCCTTCCAATCCAGGGCCACTTTTTATTACCAAGTATGCACATTTTGGACTTGCGTACAAGTTCGAAGTCCATTCCTGGCTGGTGGAATGATCTTCCCTTCCCCATCCAGAATGCTGGATCCCTGTCAATCTTCAAGCAACCACTGAAAACTCATCTCTTTCAACTCTACTTGACTTCATCATATAAAAATATAATAATAATAATAATAATAATTTCCCTTTTTCTATATCTTCATCTTTCTCTTTATCTTTCTCTCCTTCCCTTGCTAGCTTGTACTTATTTGAACAATGTCTAAGACTTAGTGTTACGAGCACTTCCTCTGTCTGTTTGCCTCTTCAAGATTAATCGCTTTATGTATTCCCCAATTGTAAGTCGCTTTGGATAAAGGCGTCTGCTAAATTACTAAATGTTCGACTTGGGAGTGTGCCCGCTGATTGCTTGTTTCTCACATCTCCGAAATAGACAAAGCACATTTTCAAATAGACGCTGTCTTTATAAATAAACCACATATTTAAGTTTTAAACAACTACATTCTAACCTAAAATACTCTTAAAACTAAATTTCATGAAACAATAAAAGTAATATTTTGAAAATTATGTGAATAAATGGTGGTAGAAATAAAATCAAATCAGCAAATCAGCATGTTCAGTGCCAAATAATTTCGTCCCAACCAAATAATTCTGGACCTTTGCAAAGGTACTTCCTCGCATGCAGGGACTTTCTGAGTGGCAAATTGTATTTATTTAGATCCTGGATCCCGTGGTGGAAACAGACAAGCCCAAAGTCCCTAGTTCCTGGGGAAAGTTCCTGTGGTGGAAACGGGCTTAAATAGATAAACATTAACACAACCGCATGTAAAATTATTTGTTATGTGTTTTAAGTAATATTTTTTAATATTAAAAAATATTAAACCCCTGCATCCCTCACGTTCAGATACCTTTAGTAATTTAGGGCACCAGGATGCCTTCAATATCGTCCGCGGCTGCCTGTAAGTGGAGTTCTCATATATTTATTTTTATATATATATATATATATATATATAGGCACTACTCTAGTTACTCTAGTCTATAGGCACTACTTCTAGTTAAAGAATTATAAAAATATAGCACTGACAGCAGCAATCGTTGTCCCTCCACCATGTTTAAAGTTTATGTCCCGTCTAACTCAGAAAACTTGAGTATCAAAATAATATTTAAGTATTCATTTTGACTTAAGAGGCCAATTTCACGTCCAATTTCTGATTAGGAATATTACGCTTCTGATAGCACTTGAAGGCAGCAAAAGAACCACTGTGCTAGAGTGTTTTTGGATAATGTAGAGCAGGGGTGTCCAGTCTTGCTGTTGAAGGGCCACTTTCCTGCACAGTTGAAGTCCATTTTGCCCAAACTCACCTGCCTGAAAGTTTCTAAATAATGAAGACCTTGATTAGTTGCTTCAGATGTGTTCAATGTTGAAGATGAACTCTGCAGAAAGGTGGTCCTCCATGAGAAGGAGTGGACACCCTTGTGCTAGAGAGAATATATGGCAGAAACGTGTAGGTATGACACTAGAGTTTAAACAAGGAGTTTAATTGAGGCTGTCACATAACGTGGGCTATAAAACACACAAAGATGAAGATTAAGTCAAATAGTCAAATAGTGGTGTTCTTGGGGGCGTGTGTTTAATGTGAGTTTTGACCAAAGATTCACCATGAGACAAGCTGAAATATATACACTATATTGCCAAATGTATTGAGTCACCACCTTCTAATGAAAGGTTTGACTACTTTAGTAATTTCCATGAGTAAAAATGCAGACCTTGATCCAAAATCTCATCACCAAACACCACTGACTTGTACATTTATTATATGGAAAAAAGTACTGGCATACCCCCTTCTTTAGAAGAGAAAAAGTCACTTCCAAACTGTGCCAACAAAGATGGAAACATAAATCTTGTATTTAATTTTTTTATTTCTACCTCTGTTGCAACAGCTTTGAAGTGTATGAAATGACTGTACGCATATGTATCCATATGTCATTGGTATTTGCTGATTAATATTTGGCTCACTGTTTATACACTGGACACCAGGGTGTGGTATTAAGCACCAGGGTGTGGAGTATGTCAAAAATAATTATTAGGCTATTTTTGTTTATTGTGGATGATTTTGGAGGTGAAAGATTAATGAATAAATTCATTCCTTTTGTTTTCCTTATACACAAAAAATATTATCACGGCTTCATAAAGTTGTGGTTGAACCACTGATGTCACATGGACTATTTAACGGTTGTCCTTACTATGTTTCTGGGTCCGGGAACATTTCAGTTACATTGTTCTCTATGGAGAGTCAGAAAGCTCACATATTTCATCAAAAATATCTTAATTTGTGTTCCGAAGATGAATTAAGATCTTACTGGTTTGGAATGACATGTGGGTGAGTAATTAATGTCAGAATTTTAATTTTAATGTGAACTATCCCTTAATATATTAAATATTATAAATATTATAATTCATTTGGATTTCCAGACTAAACATTTCAATCATTTTGAAAATGTGGTCATCATGACATATTCATATATTTCTCCACATAGCTTATTCATACAGTATTTTATAAGGTCACACAATAACTAAGGGTATGTTTACATGACAATTATGTAGCCTACTGAAAACACAAAAGGTTTTTTCTTCATGTTTCAGAAAAGTTTTGTGTACAGACAATGTTTTCAAAACAATCCCAGTTCACATGAATACATGAAATAACTAAAATTACTGTTTGATGCAAGCCAGGCCAGTAGTTACCAATATCACTTTGTAAAGGAACACTATGCTTCTGCGCACATGTGCATTCTGTAAGTATTTGTGCATACCTATCAACTGAACAGGTAATATACATGCACATGACATCACCGTTTTCACAAATTTTAATTTTGTAGTTTAAATAAACACAATAATGACATAATATTCAAAAAATTTCAATATTTTCAGTTTTTAGTTGAAAAAGATATTGTGTAAACGCCCCCTAAAATAAAAATAAAAATACTCTATATAGCAGTGGTGTCCAATCCTGCTCGAAGAGTGCTACCTTACAGCAGCATTTAGCATTAAGGTCATTGCACACTGAGTCATAATTTTCTGCACGTTAAATAATAAATACGACCTCACATTGTGTCAATCACGTTTACACACTGTCTCTGAAACTTTCATCAGTCATAAAAAAAATCAGATTAGGTTTGATTTTCTGAGTTTTCGCATCCGTAACAAACATTTTGATAGGAAAGGATGACGAATACGGAAAAAAACGCATATGAAACCTTTGACTCAGTTTGCAAGCCCCAGCCCCAATTAAACACACCTGAACCAGCTAATCAAGGACTTCAAGATTACTAGAGCAAGATATGATCTAGAGCTCAGCGATAAGAAGTCCCTCCAGAAGCAAGTTTGTACACCTACCATGTTTTTGTGACCGAATGTGTAAAGTGCATAATATTACCTCCTTAAAAGACTGAGTCCACTTGTGAAGTAAACTCATGACTGAAAAATACAGCAGTAGGAGCACCAGTGGGTTAACCATTGCAGGCCAACTACCATCTTCATGCAAGGCCATGATATACGGTTCTGACATGTTGGTCTGGATGAGCGCTGTCAAACCAAACAATCTGGTAAACAGACAGAAATATTAGATACAAACAAATACAGGAGGGTCAGTGGTTGGTTTGCAAGAAAGAACAGGACTGGGCACCCTTGACTTAAAACAGTAATTAGTAATTTTACTAATGCTGCTTCGTTAAGAGGATTGACCCCTCCCCCATAATATCAAGTGTTTATAGGCCACATATTAGGGACTTTTTTTTAGGTTTTTAATGTTTATTTTTCAGTGTTAATGAGACTGACACAGAGTTAAAAATCAGGAAAATAATTTGGATATCGTTGTGGGGGTGGGGGGGGGGCTGTGCCAGGGCTAAGCAAGTTTCTGATGGGGCTATTGCTCCATCAAGGCCCGCCCTAGTGCCGCCACTGTTAGTTACCCTGTGGCTCAGTGGTAGAGCATCGCGTAAGCAGCGCAAAAGGTTATGGGCTCAATTTACAGGGAATACACAAGCTGATTAAAAAATGAAAAAATGTATAGCCTGAATGTTCTGTAAGTCGCTTTGGATAAAAGCATCTGCTAAATGCATAAATGTAAATTAGGAAGTGAAAAAAACATTTCAAAACAATATTTGTTTATCATGTTTCAATAAAATGTTTGGAGACTCTCACTTTCATTACAACACTGCTAAGAAAACACCAGAAAAAGTTATGTCTTTTTTCATGCAGTATTTTAGTTGTTATAAACGTTTGATATGATTAATATTAGTATATACAGTATAGTTTGGTCTCTAACTGAAACAAATATACTTCTTGTATTGTGTTACTTGAGGATATTTTCAAATATTGTTATACTGTATCTGATGCTTTTGCAGATCACATTTTCATAAGTATGAAAAAGGAGCTCCTTTATGATGTCAAAAAATTTAGCTCACTTGTCACTTGAGGTGGTTATATGAAGATGATATGATGCTATTTTGTTTATTTATTTATTTTGCTTGTACAGCATACTTGATATGAGTAATGTTAACCTTTGATGTTGGTTTGCTGGGTATAAATCTGAACTGCACCTGGTAAAGTCATCCTGAGGAGGAATAAGCTGTTGGATGAGAGGCAGCTGGTAGAGGTAGAGGATAAGGATGTGTCCTCCACTGAAGATGGTCATCATTACACACAAAGAGCTGAAGGGCAGCAGAGAGATTGTGTAGCCTAACACCCAGCACCATACAAGGCCAAGAAACACCATGAAATACAGTGCTGATATCAGCGAGGGAAATATTATACCTGTCAAAATGCATAGGGTCATTGACTGCATCCATAGATCATTTTTCAGAATACACACACACACACACACACACACACACACACACACACACACACACACACACACACACACACACACACACACACACACACACACACACATACACACACACACACACACACACACACACACACACATTCATATTTATTTGCATTACCTGCTAACCCCAACAGAACTGTCACCAAGACTTGTCCAGCAGTGTTCAATACAGAAGACATGAGAAGTCTCAGAGTGGTCAGCAATATGATACATTTTTGCAGAAAGTCGGGAGAGTTGAGAGGAGAGGCATGGCTCTTTACAGAGGAGCCAAAGGAGGAACCCTCAGATGTTTTACTCTCCCCTTCACATTCTGAGTCAGAAATCTCTTTATCTGAACCCTGTCAAATATGGAAACATGAAAGAGCAGCCAACACCAAACATGTTAGTTGTTTTTTTAGGTGTAAACATATATTCAATAAAAATACTTTAAATATTATGAAAATGTATACAGCAGCACAGCGTTGCCAGTAAGCTTTGGAAAATTGAAGCTAGTGCTTAAAGTGGAACCCCCCGCCCCCCAAAATATTTTTATATTATTAAATAAGTCCTTTTTAGTTTTCAGAATTCACAATATATGTAATGTTTACTATAAAAATAAGCACAAGTCAAGCTGTGATACCAAACAGGACCACAGGGTGACACCAAAGACCACTAACCCCCTGCCTTGACCTGACTGTACTACTATATGAATCCATTCAGAATCACTAAACCACTGACTGCTGCATAATCTAAAACACCTTCAGCCAGCATCCATTATAAAATACCATTATAACATACTCTTTCCTTTAAGCCAAATAAATGCTGAAAATAATAATTTACTGACATCTGTACACCTCACTATTATGCATTAGCATTGTTTTGAAATTACTGTTTGAATTAAGCTTAGTGGATCCTTGGATTTTCCAGGAGTTTACCAGTTTAAAATGATGTGACCACAAAAACCTAAACCTTTAAGGTATTGTTTTCGTTATAATGTACTGATTCAAAAAAGTAATCAATAATTAATTATTATTCTACCTCCCCTGATGTCATGAATCCTGTCCGGGGTCTTCCGTCTGCCTGCCACCAGTGGTTGTCTTTGCATTATATTGACTCTCACACTACACAGACTGCTTCACATTACTTTGGACTAAATTTCCCATCTGCCATTTCACTAACATGAAAACAATCACACACACTATATAACACCCAATCAGATCCTGTTCAGATGGCCGAGTATTGTCTGAGTTTATCACTCTCCTAGTGATAGCATTTTACGGAGCCATTCCGTGTTTCCTAGTCTAGTATAGTCTGTTCTGTTGATTACCTGTTTAAGCTGAGTCTTGATACTAGCCTGGTTTACCCTTTGCCTTGCTGTTATGGATTATGTTTGCACCTTGCCTGGAATATTGCCTTATGGATTATATTTGCCTTTGATCAACCCATGCCTGTCTTTGGATTACTCTTTTGTCTTGCTCTCAATATACCTGTTTGCCATTGTTTGACCCTTGCCTGTATTGATCATGTCTTGGTATAAAGCTTTGCATATGGATCCGTATGCCTCTCATCTCGTCTGCTACATAACACCTATCCTGCTTTTGCACCGCACATATTGCAAACCCCTGAAGTAGACCGACTCCACCAGCATTCATTCATGTGAATTGTAGAGATGAGAGGTAACCCCTCCTGGACAGTGTGATTTATATAGTGTCATTTTTAATCACTCAGACACTGACGCTTTGTCATAAGTGCAAGAATTGTCATAAGTGCAGATACGCACAAAAAAGTGCCGGTACGCTAAAGACTAAAATATAGAAGTGCCAGTACTGCATACTGGTCCATACCGGCCCACTTCAAGCACTGATTTAACCAAGAAAATGTAGCTTTAATTAACCTTCCTGCAGAGTTTAGTTCCAGCCATGCTAGAATTTTCAATTAAACCCAAAGGTCTTTATCAACTGCCCAGTTGTGTTTGATCAGGCTTGTAGGAAGGTGGACCTCGATAAAAAGGACTAAGTAGCCATGCTGTACAACTCATTCAATGACAAGTTGGCCTTGGTCATTACCTCACTGTTGTAGAGGTGCCTGCAGTTTTCACTATGATGTGGCTTCTTTGCTTTACACCAGTGAAGAATGAACAGTGTAGACAGGAAGACAGCGATATCTGGCATTAGTAGACGTATTATGTTAAGGGTGTCCACATCACTAAACCTGGGAAGAGATGTAAAAAATAATAATAATAATAAAAAAAAAATATATATATATATATATATACACACATATACATATATATACTTATATATATGTATATATACATAAAATATACTGTGTATATATACATAAAATATACTATATATATATATATATATATATATATATATATATATATATATACTGAACAAAATTATAAACGCATAACACTTTTGTTTTTTGCCCCATTTTCATGAGCTGAACTCAAAGATCTAAGACTTTTCTATGAACACAAAAGGCCTATTTCGCTCAAGTATTGTTCACAAATCTGTCTAAATCTGTGTTAGTGAGCACTTCTCCTTTGCCGAGATAATCCATCCACCTCACAGGTGTGGCATATCAAGATGCGGATTCGACAGCATGATTATTGCACAGGTGTGCCTTAGTCTGGCCACAATAAAAGGACATTGTGTCCTTTTATTGACCCTAACCCTTTGACCTAACCCTAACCCTTTGTTCGATATCAACTGTCCCTCAGCTAGATTTGATGGTTACAAACATTTGAGAATATGACAAAAAAACTAATTCAGATTTATTGGAGTAAACTTAGTAATGATTTAATAAATTTTTGACTTATTTTTTGTCAAAAAAATATATGTTTGAATTCAACATTTAATAACCAGAAAAGGCATTGCAATTAAATAGATCACATTAGGGATGTTCAGCAATTACAGAATCAAACAGGCATGTGTTCTGTCACACATGAAAGTTGGCCACATTACTTTCCATGAACATTTACATTGATTGTATCACTTTTTCTGTTCAACAGTTGAAAAATTCTGACAAAATTATGTTCACTGCCACCTTATGAACAGCATTAGTCACAAATGAAGTTGACTCATATACCACTGGGCAATTGTATGCTACTGATGCAATATCTCATTCCTTTCATCTTAGAACTTAGGGAACCAAGGTTCCTATCTGTCGGTCACTTTAAGTTATGTCGTGATGACAAAAGGGTTCACTTGTGAGCCCCAATCATCTCTGAGTTCAAGAAAACGCCAATGAATATCGGCTAGTGGATTTTACCTGAGCCACTCCTGTGCAAATGTGTATAAACAGGCGACAGGAGAATCCACTCATCAGATTTTTGCTTGAGCCGAGTGGATGAGTGTGTTGATCTCCTTAAATCCATTCATCATCTGTCTGGAAGCTGTTCTGGTTGTCGTCACAGTGCGAACAGCGGTGTCCCTGTATGCAGCGATTCCTCTGTGCACTTCAACTAAAAGAGCAGATTTCTTAAAAGAGCAAATCACGGCCGGTAAGCGTCTTTTTAAAGACGTCGTTCTGGCCGTGTCCTCTTGGTTGCGATCATTTCCTATCCTCAGTTGAAAGCCATGATTGTTGTCTTCAGTGTCTGGGCATCCAGCGCCCTGAAGCTGCATTTGTGGATTGTTTATGTATTCGTTCTAAGTGTGTCACCATGGCAGCGCGCCTCTCTCTCTCCCTTACGGGGATGGGAGGGGCTCCCTCTGTCACTACCCGCGCTGGCATCTCTGCCACGAGCAGAGAACATCGGGTAGTGCTCTGGACGATCTAAGGGTTACAGTGAGAGACTTTTCGCCGGACCAGTCCCCAGGGCCTTTCATTCCTCCTGCAGCAGCTGTTCTGTGCGGCTCCCCGGTGATTCTGCTTTGCCATCTTACAACGTTTCAGCGTTTCAAATAGGCCACTCTGAGCATTGGGCTTGAGGCGTGCACACCCTCGCGGTAGAATGATTGGTTCCTCTGCATGGGCCACGACCTGCCCCGGTTCCATTCTTCCCGGATGTGCATGAGAATCCGATTAAGTCGTGGATGGCCCCTTTTATGGCCAAAAGCGGCTTGTCTGCTTCCATACTTACTACCCTCAATGGCGGGGTGGCTAGGGGTTACGTTGGCATTCCCCAGGTGGTGAGTGCGGTTACGGTGCTCCTATATCAGCAAAACGCCGCCACTTGGCGGAATTGTCTTCGTCTCCTGTCCAATGCATACAGCTACAGGTGACCCGAAGATGCGGAAAGCTGCTCGATTTCAGGAAATGGTGAGTACAATGCCGCTCCTTCCCCCGAAGGCAGGCAGGGTGAGAATAATGTATTATGTTCTACCCAGCGGTAATCACATTGTCAAAGAAACAGCAATTTCCCTTTCCTCCAGGTTCTCAGGCTGACGGTGTGCGACATTGATTTCTCACTCTCTCCCTTGCAGAAAATCTCTTTTTCCAGTATGGAGTTAGACTCGGTGAGTATGATGGCACGTCTTGCTGTCGAGCATGCCCAGTCTCTGCTGAACTGCCGGAGTTCCCTTAGAGGCAGGACAGTGGTACCACTGAAACACTTTCAGAGGCTCCTGGGGCATATGGCATCCATAGCCACAGTCGCCGGATTGCTGCATATGAGACCACTTCAGCACTTCTTACACTCTCGAGTTGTAATGTGTTTAAAGAAATACATTTGCTCCTCCATCCCTGCTACTTTGGACCCTCTTCAGTTTGCCTATCGGCCAAATAGGTCTACTGATGATGCCATCTCCCAGGTACTGCACTCCTCCCTCACTCACATCGACAGCAAAAATGGCAACTATGTCAGGCTGTTATTCATTGACTATAGCTCAGCTTTCAACACTATAGTCCCCACCAAGCTAGCTGTCAAACTCTCAGACCTCGGCCTAAACACTTCACTCTGTGACTGGATTCAAGATTTCCTCACCGCCAGACCACAAGTGGTGAAAGTCGGCCAGTTCACCTCCAACTCCATCACCCTGAACATAGGTGCCCCACTGGGCTGTGTCCTGAGCCCCTGCTCTACTCTCTACACACACGACTGCGTGTCCTCTCTCGCAGCTCCACTTCTATTGTCAAATTTGCGGACGATACTGTGGTTCTGGGCCTCATTAACAATGATGACGAGGCCGCATACTTGGATGAGGTGGAGAGACTCACATCATGGTGCCAGGACAACTGTCTCTCTCTGAACGTGAGCAAAACTAAAGAGCTGATTGTAGACTTCAGGAAGAGACAGCAGCGGCCCTACACCCCTCTTATGATCAGTGGGACCCCTGTGGAGAGGGTGAGTAGCTTCAAGTACCTCGGTGTAAACATCTCCGAGGACCTGACATGGACTACACACATTCAGATTCAGGTTAAGAAAGCCAGGCAAAGACTGTACCATCTGCGACAGCTGAGGAAATTCAGGGTCTCACCAGCTATCCTGAAAACTTTCTATTCAGGGGCCATAGAAAGTGTATTGACTCAGTGCATCTCAGTGTGGTATGGTAATTCCTCAAACCAGGACTGCAAAGCTCTGCAGAGAGTCGTGCGTTTAGCTGAGCGCATCTCAGGGTCTGCTCTTCCCTCTCTGCAGGTCACCTACCTCAAACGCTGCAAAAGCAGAGCTGCTAAAATCATCAAAGACTCAACTCACCCCGGTAACCATCTTTTCCGTTTACTGCCATCTGGCAAGCGCTTCAGGAGCATGATGGCAAAAACTGAAAGACTGAGGAGGAGCTTCTTCCCTCAGGCCATCAGGCTCCTAAACACAAACCCAGTCTCATAATCACCTACAAGATTGTTACTGAAAAACATCCATACTCTCATCACCCGTATTTTTGTGTACATACCCTGAATAACCCGTCTGCACATCCCTCCTATTCATATCACTATTTATTAAGTCCCAGTACACTGTTTTTTGCACATCCTATTGTTTTGCACATCTTATTGTTTTGCACTTTTTATATTGCACATTTTACTCTTATTTCTCTCTTTTTTTTTTACCATATATATGCTCTTGTGTTGTGTTACTTTTATATAATTCTTATTTTTTATTCTTCTGCACTGTCCACTGAGCGGACCTGATTTGATTACATTTCACTTCTAGTTATACCCTGTATAATTTATTATGTGACAAATAAAGAAACCTTGAACCTTGAGTCCCGAGGTGGGCTTGGCACCACAGTACAGTTTGTGTGACTATCGCGCCAAAGTGTTGCAACTCATTGAGCCCCTGGACGGACCTGGTCTTGATACGGGCCAGGGTGCACTTAGAACAAGTGTCTAAGCATTTGTTTTGTTATGACGAATGCCTCAAATTGGGCTGGTGCACTATATGCAACAGGCAGGCAGTCTTGGGGTTCTGGACAGGGCCTCGACTGCTTTGGCAACAACTGCACGTGTTGGTATGAACAGACAAAACTGCCACCGTTGCCTACGTCAACTGGCAGGGTTGTCAATGATCACGTCGCATGTCACAACTCGCCCGCCATCTCCTCCTCTGGAGTCAGACGTGGCCCAAGTCGCTGTGTGCCATCCACATCCCGGGGGAGCTCAATCATGCAACCTATGCGCTCTCACGACAGCTCACGTTCCCCGGAGAATAGCGACTCCATCCTGAGAAGTTCTGGCTGTTCTGGAGTTGATTCAGGGAAGCTCAGGTAGACCTGCTTGCTTCCCATGAGTCCTCCCACTGCCAGCCATATTACTCCCCGACCGAGGCTCCACTTGACACAGACGCACTGGCACACAGCTGGCCTTGGGCTTTGCGCAAGTTTGCATTTTCTCCAGCGAGCCTTCTCGCGCAGGTACTGTGCAAGGTCAGGGATGATGAGGAACAGGTCCTGCAGGTTGCATTATATGGACCACTCTGACCTAGTTTTCGGAACTCAGGCTCGCCGTGGCAGCCCTCTGAGGAAGGAGTGGAGAAGAGTGCCTTGTGCTCGGGCCGGCCTACTCTCATGTTGTCCTGAAATCCCAGCCTGGATATGTGCCCAAGGTTCTCACCACGCCCTTCCGCGATAAGGTGGTGAACCTGCAAGCACTGCCCTCGGAGGAGGCAGAGCCAACCTTGGTGTTGCATTGTCCTGTAAGAGCACTGCGCATATACTTGGACCACACCTGGAGCTTTAGAAACTCTGAGCAGCTCCTTTTCTGCTATGCAGGTCAGCAGAAAGGGAAGGCTGTCTCCAAGCAGAGGTTGGCCCACTGGATAGTGGATGACATCACCTTGGTGTACAAATCTCAAGGCGAGCCGAGCCCCCTGGGGGTAAGGGCTCAATCCATATGGAGTGTTGCCTCCTCCTATGCGCTAGTGCACGGCGCCTCTCTGGCAGACATCTGTAGTGATGCGGGCTTGGCGACACCGAACACCTTCATGAGATTTGAAAATCTCTGCATTGAGCCAGTTTCTTCCCGTGTGTGGGGTAAAAGAGTTTATGGCGGGAAGGGCTGGCCAGTGTCACACTTGCTGCGCCATTCCCCCTCACCCAAGGATACGAGCACCTTTTTTCTCCAGACGGCGAAACCTAGTACAGTTCCTCCAGTTCCTCCAGCACCCCTGGCAGTCAGACTGGGTGGAGCAGTCTGACGCCAGGCCCAGAATTGGTGTTAGCTCGCACGGGTCTCCGGTCAGCCCCTGTACTGGGCTAGGTGTCCATATGGCTTGATTCCCCTCGGGGAGTACCATATGTGTATTCTACCATGGTAAGGTTTCCCTCTCTGTAAACCCATGTCTTCCCTTTCACAGAGAACGCTGTCGTCTCTGCTGGCAGTTGTTCCATCCTTACTCTTAGGTAGGACCTGCCTCAGAGACCAATTTCATATTTAGTACTGCCCCAGGCCTGGGTCAGTCCATATCAGTCTCTCCACATGTCACCTAGCTACGGGTAGAATGTGGCCTCAGTAGCTACCTTCTCCGGAAGGCTCGTTTCCCCATCGTTACTTCCAAGCTGCAACAACAAATAGGAAAGACTTTAAGCAATCTTTTGTTGAAGGTCAAAATCCCTTCCATTTTTTTGTGGTGAAAGGAACAGCGGCTTCACTATCTCCAGCAGCAATGTACTCACTTCTGGTCCCTGCGGATACCAAGGTCAGAAAATGTGCACTAGGACGATGGGAAGGTTACCACCTTTGCATGGCATTTATCTCTCACGCGCTTCCATGTCAAAATCTGCAATGCCATAAGGTTGTGACGGGGTTCAGGTCTTAGGGCTTTCCATAGACCCCTATGTTGTCAAGACATAACTCGTAGTGACCGACAGATAGGGAACTTCTCGATAACGTATGTAACCCTAGTTCCCTGATGTAGGGAACTGAGACGTTAAGTACCCATGCCACAATCTTGAAACCATCGCTGCGTGCTAGGGACACGTTCTCGTGTAGCGTAAAACCTGATGAGTGGATGCACCTGTCACCTATTTATACCCGTGTACACGGGGAGTGGCCCAGGTATGCAAAATCCACTAGCCAATATACATTGGCGTTTTCTTTTAAAGAGATGATTGGGGCTCCCCTATGCCATCACGACATAACTTCTGCGTTCCCTCCATCCAAATCGTTGTATGTATAACTTGAGATGTTTCCTTACTTTGATAGAAACAGTTCAGCAAGCATTAATATATTCCATACCTGACAACGCCAAGGTGAAATAAAATGTTGTCCCATGGCCCAATCACTGAATAATAAAAAGCATACATACATTACAATACATGGATAATACAGGGTACAACCTGAAATAAAAAATTTCAATAAGCAGATGAATATTGAAGCCCTAAGCCTTTATGTATAATGCATTATAAAAGTAGTTTGAATGCATTAATTATGCCTTGTAATGCACCTTATAATGCATTGTACAATCTAATGAATAATTGTAACCACGGCTAATACATTATAACACTTGTCAATGAATTGTTACACTATGCATTTTAAATTCGGTAATAATACTTTACGACAAGATATAATGTATAACAATGCACCTTATGACTAATTAAAATGCATTATACCGTTTATTAACCCTCTATAATTCATTATACATAAAGGCTTTAAGTAAAGTGTTACTGATAAGTGTTGCACTTGCGTTTGGAGGCATTAAGTGACAAAGGCGACAGGGAATTCCAGTTAAGGTGTATTTAGTGTGCATACAGTGCATAATCACACAGAGAGAGAAATAAAAAACACACAAAATAAGGAAAAAATATTAAATAAGAAAAAAAACAATATTTACAAGTATCTTTATTGGAAAACTTTCAAAACAGCTGTTGCCATCAGTTGTTATGCATGATATTGAGATTTTGAAGCTTCTATCAATAATGTCAAATACTTCCAGACAAAGCTCAATATCAGCTTGTACAGTTTTAGCTAAACAACATCACTACTGACATTCAAAGCCTTATTTGATTGCAGTGCTTCGAGAAAGGGTTAACTTTTGGCGGAATCGAGCCTAAATAACGTAGAAAAATATTTAAACTTCAACTCCACTGCCCTCTGTCCAGTCCACATAATCACTTTCACCCTCTTTTATATCTAATCTAAATAACTCTATAATTTACAAATCATAATTTACAAAATATGAAACATTATAAAACAACACTGAGCATAAAACTTATAATGATTTTATTATTATTATTTTAATTTTGCATGTGTTAAATGTGATTGTGTGTTAATGTATCAAGCCTTTTTTTAACCATGTAGTGCACATTTTAGCACTGTTACAGTCAATTTGGTTTGTGATTTTTTTTGACCAACCAGCAGGTATCCCTAGTGTGCATTCAAAGCCTCGAGAAATGAACTACTTTTCAACACATCTTGCTGGAAAGCTTCATGAAGATTCATCTCACCACCTCTAGATATCGGCTTCAGAATAGTCCTGCCACACACTAGCTGTGTCCTAAAGTTAAGTGCGCACACTCCGAAGTGCGTATTTGAAGTGTGACTGCATCACAGCGGCATGACAAAGGCTGTTCCAATGTGAATTGCACGCACTCCAAAGTGCGCATTTGAAGTGTGATTGCAAACATACAACAGGTCTGTGTGAGGATTTTTTATTTATTTATATATAAACTTATGTTGGTCACTCTGGTCCACACTCCAGTATAGTAGGTGGCGGTAATGCACATTAACATTGGATGCCACCCACCATAGAGAAAGAATAAGAAGAAGAAAGAAAAAGAAGAAGAAGTATGACTGGGTCACGACGTAGTAGTAGTAGTAGTAGTAGTAGTAGCCCTTTATTGTCACTAGTACAAGTACCAGCGAAATTAGCCATCAACCTGTCCATACATACACAACATACATATGACAACGGGTAGACAGAACAGGAGACAGGGTATTTAGAAAAATACAGCTTTTACATGAGGGAGAGAGGAGGAAAAACATTTTAACCCCCAGACTATGCTCCATTTGGGTACAGTCTGAGAACAGAAAAACACCTCAGCACAAAAGCACATATACCATAAACACATGACTTGCAACAGGGGGAACATATCCAGCTCTGGCAAGCAGCCATCCGGTCCAGTGCCATTTATTTCGGCGCCGGTCGCAGACCTGCTCGACAGGTGGCGGTAAAAAGCGTTACAGAGGCAGTTGGATGGGGGAGGGGAATAATGTCTGTAGTCGGGGAAGGGAGGAGGGAGGAAGAGGTCCCACTCCATCGCTCTCTCAGGGTGGTTATCCAGATGGCCTTGGCCAAGGCGCGTGGAGCCAGAAAGATAAGATTAAATTGTTGTGACTTTTGGGAACAGCTGCAAAACTTCCACAGCTCATTCTCTTTGTCCATTCTGATCTCTGAAATCACCAAGTTTCACTTCCAAAGCTGCGAGTTTCATCATGATGGTATCCATATTCCGGTTTATCCGATGGCTGTCCCAATCCAGGATGCACCCTCCGAAGACCACATTCCTAGGCTGATTGCATCACCGTGGCGCAATGAAGGCTGCCGCGATTCTAATGCAACTTCAAATGCTCCGTTTCCCAGGAAAATTAAGTGTACATCTGAGGTAATGCACTTTTTTCCAAAAAAGAACAGCATAATCGAAACTGCGTCATCAGGCAGGTGTGGCCTATTTGAGAATCTGCATAGGTCATGCACATGGGAAAAGCCATTTACTTCAAACACCTGTCATGATCACAGGGGCTTTGTGTCAAATACCTTTTATATTCATATACAGTACTTTCAGATACCTGTACTGATCGCAGGTGTTTCATGTCAAATACGTTTTCTATTATTTTCAGTAACTTCAGATACCTGCACTATGGGTTGGGTACCGAACTTGGTACTTTTAAGGATACAGACCGAATTTTGTTGGTATTACAGAGTACCGATTCACATTAAATCATTCGGTAGCAAATTTCGGTAACTGAGAACATATTTGGGTGCACATACAAGAGAGAGAGCATTTGGGCATGCATACGAGAGTTAAAGAGAGCACATTTGGGTGCGCATACGAGAGAGAGAGAGACCGCCTGACTGACAGACCCTGTGACATGATATGACCTCTGCAACTCTTTAAAACACAACACACAGGGCAAACCGAAATGTTCTGAAGGGTGCTTACATTTCTGGTGTCATTTGGTTTCCCCACGCACAGGATGGTGGAGTCCATTCATAAAAACTGAATTTACTCTATAGTGCAGAATGCCACGGAATTCGTCAATTTGTGGTTGAATAAAAGAAGGTCTGTCACTTAATTCGAATCGCGATATAAACTAGTGTCTGTGAATATATTAAAAAGCATAACATGGTTTAAATATGAATCCTGCATGTTCAGTTAGCCTCAGTATCTATGAATGGCAGAGACGTGGTTTTGTTTACCACACAAATACTGAAGCACACGTGAACTCCCAGTGATTCTCAGCCTCTGCATCCACTTCATGAGAATTTTACTGTTTCATTTAAGAAAACTAGCCTCATATCATACTGTATACCTGCTGTATACAGACAGAAACTTCATGGCAACCTGTCAAAAAATAAGTGCGGTTTACATGTAACAGAAATATATTACTTTTTTTTTTTTTTTTACAGTATATGTATATCTTTATATATTCCATGCACTGTCAAATTTAAATGAAACAATCAAATTATAAAAAATAATTATTACAAGCACATTAACCACCTAATTGTAGAAAAAATACAATTATAATAAAAAAATAAAGGAATATTCACACAATTTTTGTACCGTGTTTTAATTTTAACAGTAAACCACAGTTTGTTTGCCAAAAAATAATAGGGTTTCATTTTCAATTGATTAAAATAAGTAAATAATTCATGCCTTGATTTGATTATCAGAACAAAACACAAGAAAGAAAAAATAAAATAAATAGTAGGGCCCTTTTGTTCAAAATTTTGAAATTGACAGTTTTGGACTTATTTTGTCACTGAAATAAATGTTTTTGTTGTTACACAGAAAGTAAAGTACTGAAACTTCAGATAACTTCAGATACCTTCAGATACCTGTCCTGATCGCAGGTGTTTCATGCCAAATACCTTTTATATTATATACAGTAACTTCATATACCTGTCCTGATGCAGGTGTTTCATGCCAAATACCTTTTATATTATCTACAGTAACTGAATACCTGTCCTGATCGCAGGTGTTTCATGCCAAATACCTTTTATATTATCTACAGTAACTTCAGATACCTGTCCTGATCGCAGGTGTTTCATGCCAAATACCTTTTATATTATCTACAGTAACTTCAGATACCTGTCCTGATCGCAGGTGTTTCATGCCAAATACCTTTTATATTATCTACAGTAACTTCATATACCTGTCCTGATCACAGGTGTTTCATGCCAAATACCTTTTATATTATATACAGTAACTTCATATACCTGTCCTGATGGTGTTTCATGCCAAATACCTTTTATATTATCTACAGTAACTTCAGATACCTGTCCTGATCACAGGTGTTTCATGCCAAATACCTTTTATATTATCTACAGTAACTTCATATACCTGTCCTGATCGCAGGTGTTTCATGCCAAATACCTTTTATATTATCTACAGTAACTTCAGATACCTGTCCTGATCACAGGTGTTTCATGCCAAATACCTTTTATATTATCTACAGTAACTTCATATACCTGTCCTGATCGCAGGTGTTTCATGCCAAATACCTTTTATATTATCTACAGTAACTTCATATACCTGTCCTGATCACAGGTGTTTCATGCCAAATACCTTTTATATTATCTACAGTAACTTCAGATACCTGTCCTGATCGCAGGTGTTTCATGCCAAATACCTTTTATATTATCTACAGTAACTTCATATACCTGTCCTGATCACAGGTGTTTCATGCCAAATACCTTTTATATTATCTACAGTAACTTCAGATACCTGTCCTGATCACAGGTGTTTCATGCCAAATACCTTTTATATTATCTACAGTAACTTCATATACCTGTCCTGATCGCAGGTGTTTCATGCCAAATACCTTTTATATTATCTACAGTAACTTCAGATACCTGTCCTGATCGCAGGTGTTTCATGCCAAATACCTTTTATATTATATACAGTAACTTCATATACCTGTCCTGATCGCAGGTGTTTCATGCCAAATACCTTTTATATTATCTACAGTAACTTCATATACCTGTCCTGATCGCAGGTGTTTCATGCCAAATACCTTTTATATTATCTACAGTAACTTCATATACCTGTCCTGATCGCAGGTGTTTCATGCCAAATACCTTTTATATTATCTACAGTAACTTCAGATACCTGTCCTGATCACAGGTGTTTCATGCCAAATACCTTTTATATTATATACAGTAACTTCATATACCTGTCCTGATCGCAGGTGTTTCATGCCAAATACCTTTTATATTATCTACAGTAACTTCATATACCTGTCCTGATCGCAGGTGTTTCATGCCAAATACCTTTTATATTATCTACAGTAACTTCATATACCTGTCCTGATGCAGGTGTTTCATGCCAAATACCTTTTATATTATATACAGTAACTTCATATACCTGTCCTGATCGCAGGTGTTTCATGCCAAATACCTTTTATATTATCTACAGTAACTTCATATACCTGTCCTGATCACAGGTGTTTCATGCCAAATACCTTTTATATTATCTACAGTAACTTCATATACCTGTCCTGATCGCAGGTGTTTCATGCCAAATACCTTTTATATTATATACAGTAACTTCATATACCTGTCCTGATCACAGGTGTTTCATGCCAAATACCTTTTATATTATCTACAGTAACTTCAGATACCTGTCCTGATCACAGGTGTTTCATGCCAAATACCTTTTATATTATCTACAGTAACTTCAGATACCTGTCCTGATCACAGGTGTTTCATGCCAAATACCTTTTATATTATCTACAGTAACTTCAGATACCTGTCCTGATCACAGGTGTTTCATGCCAAATACCTTTTATATTATATACAGTAACTTCAGATACCTGTCCTGATCACAGGTGTTTCATGCCAAATACCTTTTATATTATATACAGTAACTTCATATACCTGTCCTGATCGCAGGTGTTTCATGCCAAATACCTTTTATATTATCTACAGTAACTTCATATACCTGTCCTGATCACAGGTGTTTCATGCCAAATACCTTTTATATTATCTACAGTAACTTCAGATACCTGTCCTGATCGCAGGTGTTTCATGCCAAATACCTTTTATATTATATACAGTAACTTCAGATACCTGTCCTGATCGCAGGTGTTTCATGCCAAATACCTTTTATATTATCTACAGTAACTAGATACCTGTCCTGATCAGAGTGTTTCATGCCAAATACCTTTTATATTATATACAGTAACTTCATATACCTGTCCTGATCGCAGGTGTTTCATGCCAAATACCTTTTATATTATCTACAGTAACTTCAGATACCTGTCCTGATCGCAGGTGTTTCATGCCAAATACCTTTTATATTATCTACAGTAACTTCAGATACCTGTCCTGATCACAGGTGTTTCATGCCAAATACCTTTTATATTATCTACAGTAACTTCATATACCTGTCCTGATCGCAGGTGTTTCATGCCAAATACCTTTTATATTATCTACAGTAACTTCATATACCTGTCCTGATCACAGGTGTTTCATGCCAAATACCTTTTATATTATCTACAGTAACTTCATATACCTGTCCTGATCACAGGTGTTTCATGCCAAATACCTTTTATATTATATACAGTAACTTCAGATACCTGTCCTGATCACAGGTGTTTCATGCCAAATACCTTTTATATTATATACAGTAACTTCAGATACCTGTCCTGATCACAGGTGTTTCATGCCAAATACCTTTATATTATCTACAGTAACTTCAGATACCTGTCCTGATCACAGGTGTTTCATGCCAAATACCTTTTATATTATCTACAGTAACTTCATATACCGGTAACAAGATCAGGGTAACAAACCTGTCTAAATATGTTCACCATGGTCAAGACAAAAAAAAACTATATAATATCACACCTTTGTAAGACATCAGTCAGCATTTGAAACACTATGTGTGTATTTTGTATTTTCCATATGTATCATTACATTATTCAAGTAAGTTCTAACCCAACACCTGCACTTAAAGTTGCAATCCGGATGCAGCAAACCGTGAGTGAAACATTGCCACCGTCTCCTCCATTGTGACGTAAAACACAAAAACAAATATGAGTAATTCTGGCTCGACATGTCTTGTCAGGATAGCAGCTGTCCTCTCGCACCCTTGCTCCATGATAGAGCGGTAATCGGGAACACCTGGTGGTGCATTTAAGAAATCCTGTGAAGGCAGAGCGTCTCTTGCACTTCGAAAGCGTGACCTATGAAGTCCGTACACTTTGAAGTGTGCGCACTTAACTTTGGGACACAGCTATAGAGAGTTGATGAAGATGATGGGAAACAGGTGTGGAGATAGTGAAGCGTATGCAGGTGATAACCAAGGAGGATTGTGGGAGATGTAGTGTGCAGAGGTGTATAGATACAGTAAATTACAACAGCCAGTTGTAAGCCAATGTTTACTGCTAATGTTTGCTGGTCAAGAAATTAAATAAAATATTAGATGAAAACATAAAATTAATAATAATAAATAAATAAAATGAAGCTAAAAAAAACAATAAATATAATAATATACAAATAAATACCAATTGAAATTATTAAATATTACAACAGCATATGAATAACACTTTACTTCTCATTTTTTTCTAATTTACAAAATGTTCTAAAACTTTTGACTGATTTTGTGTCTAGGCCTTACAGTTCAAAAGTTATTAGCATAAACATTAGTTCAGCTTTTCCCAATCCCAGTCCTGGAATGAATGTTTAAAGGAGAAGTAAACTTCAGCGGATTTCCCCTGCTCAGGGAGTAGGAAGCAATGAACATTGTGTAGGGATCATATAAATCAGAACACAGTTCATGCACGCAGCTCTCTTCTAACGAGCTGTTATCTGAATGAGGTGTGTAAACTAAGAGATACATGCACAATATCTAGAGGGAGATTGGGAACTGCTGCATTAGTCCATCTTTGACCCGTTGGTGGCACCATAGGGTTTACAGATGTAAGCAGGGCTCTCTCCCGAAGAAGAAAAATAAGATCGAGATCTTACCATCTTTGGGAATATATGTGAAGGTGATTTGCATTCCACATTGCAATGCCAGAAATGTTACACCAGTGGAGCAAATGGCACGAAGAAACCTTCCAGTTTCCCCTGCATATACACAAATACACACAATTTTAAATAATTCAATTCATTTACATTTTCACATATGATCTAAAATCTTTTCAGCTTTAGTTTTTTGAACAATCTTGTAATAACCTTTATTTTGATAGGATACCTAACTTAAAACTGTTTACTAATGACTATTAATGTTGGAACGATGCTTTATAAAGGATGAACTGACTATTTACTAAAGATTGCCTAATGATTCATAGTGTGCAGTTCTTACAAAGTATTACCTCTTTTTCAATATGTTCATTTCTTTATTTCTTGCTTGAATGTTACTGAGAAATAGGCCTACTGTACTTGAAAATGTAAAGCACTGTTTTCATTTGTATTTGTTCTTATATTGTATTTGTTCTTGTTTGTTATTTACATATTTGCTCTTATTTTTAATAACAAATAAAAACTAAAACAACAAATATATATAATACAAGCTTTGTAAAAATGCTAACACTGTCAACTCTGTCTTTTATTGCCTTTATTTCTGTTTGATCCTGTGCTTTTACCCACAGGATAAAGTCATTAATCCTTGCAAATGCATGGGAAATGAGAATGCTGTATCAGCTTGCTTAAGTGTTACATTTTGATTATTTAGCAATAAACCAATCATTTTTGTGAAAACACTCAGCTGATACAGCAAATGTGTTTCAGGGTCTTCTGTTTTTTACTAAAAGCTTTATGTCATCTTTTTTTAAAGGCTGAGACGTTATACAATCACACCATTATTTACTTACAGTTTACAGTATAAACTGAAAGGGAGAGTGAAAAGAGGAATAGGTGTGTGTGTGTGTGTGTGTGTGTGTGTGTGTGTGTGTGTGTGTGTGTGTGTGTGTGTGTGTGTGTGTGTGTGTGTGTGTGTGTGTGTGTGTGTGTGTGTGTGTGTGTGTGTGTGTGTGTGTGTGAGAGGACAGAGGAAATAATTGGAAATAAGTGAGAAAATGTCTGACATGATTGTATGGATCTAAAAAGCACTCAACTAAATATCCTCTTGAAGGTAATCTATATAGGTTAACTCTGCTGACAGCACAACTCTTTGTAATTTTTGTAATGCATCATTGATGAGATGGCTAGAACAATATTTGCTGAATTGAGCTGAATACCAAACAAAAAAATATAACGGGAGACCTGTATCACTACACAAAATAAATACATAAATAAATAAATCCTTTTACTATCATTTAACTCATTTCTGCAGCAATTTTCTGAATTGTAAACAGTCATTATTATAGATATATACACTGAGTTTTTGCTACTACTGTTTAAGTTTGACTGTATGAGCCTCGTTAAACTGAAAAGGAATACTACCACAGATACACTCTCTTTTCTCTTTTGTCTTCTCTGAAAGAAAAGCTGTTACTAAATATTACACTACCTTTTACTACCTTTTTCACTACCTTAGACATTACCTTGTTAGAGATAAATTATTTTTGATTACAAGCATCACTTACCCTTCATGGTAGCCAGGTTTGGAGAGGGAAACAGTGGTACGGACAGAAGGAACAGAAGATATACAACTGATAGTCCATTGTACCTTAGTGATATTGCTGTAGGGGGGAAATAATTACAGTGTAAGTAAAGAAAATAATAAATGAAGAGACATGAATACAGTGGTATGCAGTATTTGGCATCATTATTTTATTGTTTCTATCTGCTACTGTGCTTTTCCATTGGCAAATTTCTACTATAAAATAATTCAAAATCATTACCAATTTACCAGAAATAATATCCCAGATGTTATTCATCTGAAACAGCACATTTTAACCTAATGGGAAATGAAACGTCATTAAATAGGATATAATTGAAACATATTATTAAATAATCTATAATGTGACAAAAATGGTATCAAATGCAAATTCTTAAGATCAAATTATCCTAAATAAATATTATAGGCTAATACTTATAACGTGAAACCAACAAAATCCCAACCTCTTTTATTACAGCTGTCTTGTGAAGTGTTTTATTCATGACATCAATTTGTGGGCTAGTAGTATGAAAGCAGATTAGACTCCATAATAATTCACGCATAAGGCATGATGCACACATGCATGAATTTGATTTGAAGTAATGATTTTGAATTATTTTATTTATTATGGGTTCATGTGAAGATATTTTAAGTTCACTTAAATTAGAAGTTGAATAAGTTGATAGCTCTCAATTATACTGTAATGCTGATTGGCTACAGTCAATGGATAAATATTAATATTTAGGGGAAACATTTTTTATAGAGACACATTGATATCAGTGATGCTGGTCTTCAATCATAAAAAAGTTTCCATTAAAGAAATATGCAAAATATACTGTCTTTACGTTGTTTGTGCATTGTATATTTAATTTGAAGATTGAATGTGAAATTATTGCAATATAAAAGTATTTTTAAAAACATTAATGTTTGGTGGGATCAATCGCGATTAATTGCTATTCATTTTAGAAATTTGTGAACATTTAGTATTTATATGTATATATACACACACTGATCAAAACTATAAACGCAAAACACTTTTGTTTGCGTCTTAGGCTGGCCACAATAAAAGGCAGTTTTATCATACAGCACAATGCCACAGATGTCACGAGTTTTGAGGGAGCGTGCAATTGGCATGCTGACTGCAGGAATGTCCACCAGAGCTGTTGCTCGTGAATTGAATGTTCATTTCTCTTCCATACGCCGTCTTCAAAGGCGTTTCAGAGAATTTGGCAGTACATCCAACCGGCCTCACAACCGCAGACCACGTTTAACCACACCAGCCCAGGACCTCCACATCCAGCATCTTCACCTCAAAGATCATCTGAGACCAGCCACCCGGACAGCTGCTGCAACAATGTTTGGTTTGTATAACCAAAGCATTTCTACACAGAGTGTCAGAAACCATCTCAGGGAAGCTCATCTGCATGCTTGTCATCCTCATCTGGGTCTCGACCTGACTGCAGTTCGTCGTCGTAACCGACTTGAGTGGGCAAATGCTCACATTTGATGGCGTCTGGCACTTTGGAGAGGTGTTCTCTTCACGGATGAATCCCGGTTTTCACTGTACAGGGCAGATGGCAGACAGCGTGTATGGCGTCGTGTGGGTGAGTGGTTTGCTGATGTCAACGTTGTGGATGGAGTGGCCCATGGTGGCGGTGGAGTTATGGTATGGGCAGGCGTGTGTTATGGACAACGAAAACAGGTGCATTATATTGATGGCATTTTGAATGCACAGAGATACCGTGATGAGATCCTGAGGCCCATTGTTGTGCCATTCATCCACGACCAGCACCTCATGTTGTAGGATGATAATGCACGGCCCCATGTTGCAAGGATTGAGTGATACGATTCCCATGACACCAGATAGACTGAGACTTCCCAAAATACTCACAAAAAGTACCTTTCTCCATTTAATTAATTTACTATGTTTACATCCCATGTTACACAGCCTTCCTGTTTTTGTTTTTTTCAGGTATGTTCTGTAAACTGGATTATCCAGTCTCGTTGGCCATTGGCCAAACGCAGCTTACTCAGTCCATTAGCATTTTTATGTTCCTTGCTACTTGAGTGCACAATGATGTATTCATATCCTCACAACATCGCTGCCCATCTGTGGATATGTGGTGGGGCAATTTCTGCCACTTCTCAGGGAAAATAGCCAGAGGGCAAATTTAGCTGACAATTATGGTAATAATTGATTTAAATAATTGAATTAATAAAATGCAGCTCTATGAGCTTTCAAGTTTGATTCAGTTAAAGTTCTGTTTATCACAGTCTAGCTGCTTTTTTAATCTGTATTGTATAAAGAGCTGTTAAAATAAAGGTGACTAGACTTGAACACCATTTTAGTTTTTGCATTTCCTGACAATTAAGAAACTATTGTGGCTATAAGATTGTAGGGGAGAGCAGGGCACAAAATAACACGGGTTAGTTGTAACACGTGTGGTTTAAATACTTCACACACGCTAGCATAACCAACTTTATGACATTTACTAGTTGATATATCAACACTATATGGAGAAAAGTGTGCGCCAAAAGTTAAAAAAAATTATATATATATATATATTGAAAATATCGCTGCATATTTATTTTACAATAGTAAAAGTACATTTCTGGCTGAAGTACATTTTTCAGCTCGGTTTTTAGTATTTATTTAAAATGAGATAAATCTACTATTGTTATAAAATCAGTTATTTATCAGTTTAGATGTTTTTAATGCTTTGCTAACAAGCTGAAGACACTAACATGAGTTAAACTCCAGATATGCAGATGGGGAACATTGTAACACTGCGCTATGATGTGCCCCAGTACATTGTATATGACAGCAGTGATGTAATTTACACTATTTACTTTCATGAATTTTAATGAGAAAACCACAAGAAACAGGTGTATAAAGACTGACAGTAAATGTTTAATGTTCAGGAATGATTATTTCAGGAAATTAAAAGCATGTTGGCTCATTTGTGTGTCTCGTGTGGAGGGAGGGGAGTGAATGTATGTGTTTTTTTCTAAATGTCTTAATGTGTTTCTTCATGTATTTTCCCACATTGTTTTGAACTAGGCTATACTGCATAGCTGTGTCTTGTGATCAGGGCCGTCTCAAGCATGATTGCAATGTGTATGCTTTCAAACTCCAAAATTAGATTGTTTGTAATTCTTAAAACAAGCCATTATTTTATTTGAAAAGGTTAAGAATCTTATGTTGTTGACAAAATATTTGAGTTTTTCTAGTATATATTTTTTATCATTACATCATATAACATTTTAAGCTGTCGTATAGTCATGCTACGACATTCCCCTCACATGTTACACTGTACCGCACCTTTGGGGCATGCTGTCATATTTCACTTCCATTTTTTGAGGTAAATAAATAAAGACATATACACTGTAATTATGAAACAAAGTTACATAATTGTACTATACAAGCGTGAAATTAATGTGGATAAAAATTATACTCTGAACCCTACGTGGATGTACACAAACTGAGAACATCAAAAAGTGTTATGTTGTGTCCCGCTCTCTCCTTCTTCATGTGCCAATCAAGTAGCTATAACCAACCACAAGATCATTCCAGCAATTCAGTTTAGTGAATCTTTATTGATTTATTTATTTAGCTGTACATAAGTCATTTGTAACCTAGTAACATAAGTAGTCATTATATAAGATATGATACATTCTGAATAATTTCCACTAAAAAAATTTACTAAAACAAAATAGTTATTATACAAAGCAATGCTACAGTAACATTTGCAACATTTTGTGTTGATGAGTAAATGGAATCCTCTTAAATGCATATTGAACAAAATATTCTTTGAAATGCCTACAGATGTAAATATTTACACTTTTAAAAATGCTTATATACATAATTATACAGTTCTTTCCACATCTTCCAGTCAATGCTGGAATCCAGTTAAAGTTGTTCATTTTTCAACGCATTGTCATGTGTCATGCGCATTATTACCCCAAGTCACAAAAAATGAATGAACACAATGTTTACAAAGATTTCTTAGTGGCATGTTTTAAATTTCAACAAAATGCACTGTTTTTTATTTTAATAAATGCAAAATGTTTACACGAGTGAGTATGAAATGATTATGTTCTCAATATTGACCAAATTAATTGTGATTAAATTAGTTTGTCATGATCAAGCAGACTTAATGCTAGATATGCAAAGCTAAATGTTATTCAGATAAGTTACACTAAGTGTAAAAAGTGTTAGATGGTATATACGTTTAGTGTAGTGTGGTAGATACTGCATGTCTAGAAACAAATACAGACTTCCAATGATTAATATGGTTAGTAAAGAAATGCAAACAAACCACCATAAAATGTTTCTATTGTATAGATATTTTAGTCCTTCTACCTACACATTAACATGTACATATGTCTTAATATGTTCAATGAATTGCAGGATATTTCCCTCTGTTTAGCTAAGAACGAGCTATATTTTATAGATTTATTACATGCATAAGATTCACTCATGACAAGCCAACTGATTCCAAACTACCTACAAGTAAACTTTAAAGAGAACTCACCAGTCAGTAGTAAAAGAGGTAGTATTAAATTGAATAGTGTCCCCACTATGACATCTCCTGCCATTTCACCCAGACACTGTGCTCTCGTGATGGAGTGCTGTGACTGCACATTGAATCAATGCTGGACACCACATCATCTTCAGGAAGTCAACACCCACATGAGCATCTATAAAAACATGAAATTCATAGTGATAAAAGGGTATAGATGTTTCAAATGTAATTGGCCATTTACACACATTTTCTAACCTATTGTAAACATTACATTTTCATATGCAAACAACATCCACACATTTATGGCTAATTAATTATGATATGGCTAATTAATTATCCTATCCAGGCTTAACGGAATTCATAATTTCCATGATCCTTAATGCATTATTATTATTATGATTAGTAGTAGTAAATTTAAATTATGGTACATTTAACCTCTCTGCATTGGCTTCCAGTAAAACTGAGAATATAATAAAAAAATCTTGTTTTTGTTTTTAAAGGATTACACGGCCTAGCACCAACGTATCTTTTTGACATCTTACAGTATCATAATCCTTCTAGATCTCTCAGATCAGGAAGCCTTGGATTGCTCTCTGTTTGTAGATCTAGGTTAAAACATCGTGTAGACCGAGCTTTTGCGACAGTAAGCCCCAAACTCTGGAATAGCCTACCAGTATCAATCCGAATGGTTTCATCACTTTCCTCCTTCAAATCAAAACTTAAATCTAATTTTCTTAGCTTGGGCTATAATGTATTATTTTACTGTTGTTGTTTTCTGTTTAAGAGACTGTAATTTGTATTTTTATTAGATGACTCAGATCTGTACAGCACTTAGGTCAACCCTGGGTTGTTTTATAAATAAAAAATGTATGAATAAAAATGTACATTTACATTAAGTCATTTAGCAGACACTTTTATCCAAAGCGACTTACAAATGAGGACAATGAAAGCAATCAAAATCAACAAAAGAGCATTTGCATATGCAAGTGCCATAACACGTCTCAGTTAGCCCAATGCAGTACAAGTTGCAAGGTTGTTACCTCATTTTCATTAGGTGTGTTCAACTTGAAGCGGCGCTGTGCAGAATGATCAGTGTATCACATCACAGTACCATGAGAGCCATAAGAGAGCAGATGGATCCTTATGCTTTCGAATCACTCTCGCGGTATTTTGATGTGATATACTTATTATCATTCTGCAAGGCGCCGCTTCAAGTCGAACACACCTATTTACTCCACCGTCCTCTCTCCGTTTCCACGGCTCTCGGCCCCGCCCCACTGGTCACACTACACAATGCTAAAGGTACTATGCTACTTTCCTGTAGCTCAAATAGTAGAGCATGGCACTAGCAATGCCAAGATCATGGGTTCAATTCCCAGGGAAAGCAGGAGCTGATAAAATGTTGAAACTGTAACTTCAATGCACTGTAAGTCGCTTTGGATAAAAGCGTCTGCTAAATGCATAAACATAAATATAGTATTTTCTGCAAATATTCTTGTTAATTACCATTTCTGGATTTGTATTTTGTTGTGCTGATTTTGAGAGATGTCATATTTGTAAAATTATATTGTGAATGATGTCTGATGGTATGACGTTACACCATGCGATCTAGGCATGTTCATTTATTGCGCAAATCATAAAACCCTACTGACCTTAATGTGTACCAGTCACTCTTCTCATCCTTCTCATGTCTCCACTGTTACATGGACATGCTATCATAACAAAATTAGCAATTCGTTAAATTTAAGTTCTACAAAACCACCACTGGCTCTGCACCCTTTACCTAAATTCATTACTTCAGACTTTTGTGCCCTCTATAAGCTTGTGTTCTGCAAGTGAACGGCGCATTATTGTGCCATCCCAAAGAGGCACAAAATCACTTTCTGAGACGTTTATATTAAAAGTTCCCTCCTGGTGGAATGACCTGCCCTACTCAATCCGAGCATCTTTAAGAATCGGCTAAAAACACATCTCTTCCATCTTTACTTAACCCTCCAACTCTCTATTCTAATTCTATTCTTAAAAAAAACCTTGCCTCTTTTAGACTTTAGCACTCTATTTGTAACAGGGTAATTCTCTGTCTGATGGACCAGGCAGCTAATTTCAGGTATGGAGAATGGATGAGGGCGAGGACTCAAATGCAGGAGGGAAAAGGGATTTTTATTAATAATAATATAAACAAAACAAACAAAAACCACCCCGTAGGGGAAAAACAGACTGGCTGGAAAAGGCAGGGCAGGGCAGGACACAAGGCATACACAGTATACAACAACAAACCAACCCGGGACTGCAAACACAAGGAGATTTTAAAGGGAGCAAATGAGGAGGGTAACGAGGGAAGACAGGCGGGGGAAAATAAATCAATAATCAGGTAACAAGATGGGTGGGGTCAAGACAAATTGACATGAGAGCACATGGCACACAAAAACTAAGACAAAAGCCATGTGCTCACACAAAACAAAACACAAGCACATGGCCATCAAACAAATCACCAGCCATGTGCAGAACAGGACACGAACACGCAGCTAATGAGAAAACTCATAAACCATGTGTTCACACAAGACATGACAACATGAAAGCACGCAGCCGATAAAAACACGAACTGCAACACCACAAAAAACACGTGGACAGAAGAATGCGCGGCCAAGTGAACTCGAGACCGGACACTTACACAAAGAGACAGAACGTGACAAGACATGAGTGCTGGGATCCGAACACCACGCTCCAACATGAAACAAGGCATCGAGCGCACTCGAAGCCGCACGCTCACATGAAAACAGGACATGACGAGAGTATCAGGGCTCTGTCACAAAACCACGAATAACACTAGACCGAAGTGACAGAACCCTGATACTATGGAATGGATTGAGAGAAAGGTGACTGCCCAGCACATGGATTATTCTCTTTCCTGGCTGTTTCTGGACTATTGACGAGCGATCTTGCAGTGGAGTATTAATTGTTTGGGATGTTTTTTTGTCAGCGTGGAATACTTGCCAGTGAGGACACGTATGATCATATGATTATACCGCTCATAGACTCTCCAGCACCAGTGAACCAGATCTGAACTTTGTATATCTAATGAACTTTAGGACTCACACACAAACACAAACACTCATACACTTACATTCAACATTGAAGGGTGAAATATTGTATATATGAGTTGTAAATACACTTTACTCTTATCTGTGTGTAGGCCTATATCACATAGTTGTACTCATCCCTGCAGCTTTCAAGTTTGTAATGAGGGAAATTTCTGCAAACATTTATTTAATATAACAAGTAGGTTATATTTGTAAATAAATCCACACAAACTAGCAGATTAAATCAGTCATTTGAAAATTCAGCTGGACCACGTCTTCTCTCTTACACTCTCTCAAAGAGGTTGTCATAATTAATGCATTCTCTCGTTTAATTCGGAGCATTCCCGGTGGTATAAATCGCATGTCTTGTGGAGTATGCATTTATTTGTCATTTTAACTGTTTGCAAACGTAGCGTAAATGTGGACTTCAAAGATGTATTATCCTGTTGTGCCCTCTATAGGAACAGTGACAAGTCGATGTCGTCATGGTAGAGCATTAAAGTCGGCTAATCAACTAGTCGATGCAACCCCTATGTTGGACTCATGATCATTAACACTTGCCAATGTGAGAAAGGCCTTTAGCTGCTTAGAAATTACCCTGGGTTTGATTGGGCTCTATTTGTCTACATTCAAGACTGATGTGAAAGGGTGTGAAAATCTGAGGATGTTTTGGGTCATATTTATGCAGAAATATAGACAATTCTAAAGAGTTATATATATATATATGACACACACACACACACACACACACAAACACACATGTGACGTAGGCTACCTGTTTGGTGTAAATCCCAGGTGCAAAAATTTGCTCTATAATTACCCTGAGCTTTAAAACACAACTGTCACTCTTGGCATTTTTATGCAGTTGCCAACATTTGTAAAAAAAAATATATAAAAAATATAAATACATTATCTTTTGGCACAACATACAAAAATATTTAATATATCACTCTCCTTGTTGGAAATATTTTCCCCACAAAGTTAGAGGGGTTACCTAATTATATATTGGATGGAAATTATAAAGAGAACTCTTAAAATAAGAAGCAAGATTAGATTCAAGTCTTATAAGGGGATATTTCATTGGATGGGATTTAATATACTCAAAGGCACAAACCATAAACACTTCACTGAGATTTGTACACTGTCAGATAACAAGAGTGTACATGTACCACTACACCACAAGAGGGTGCAATTCAAGCCACATTCACATGAAGCCAGGGCTTTCCCTGTCCGTTATTTTTTTCCTCGTCTCAAGAAATATTAATATTAAATAAATATTAAACATTATTGGACATTAACACCTGACAAACATTTGGTGACCATAGACTTACATTTAGTCATTTATCAGATGCTTTTATCCAAAGTGACTTACAAATAAAGACAATGGAAGCAATCAAAATCAACAGAAGAGCAATGATACGCAATTTATTTATTTTTAGTTATATGATAAATAAAAAGAAAGCAGACAGAATAGAAAAAGAATAGAGCAAGTTAAGGTTAGAGGCCTTTTTTATTGCTTTTTGTTCATTGTATAATAAAGAAGAAAAAATAATAGAGAAGCTAGTGTTAGTTTCCTTTTTAAAGAAAACAAGCAGTTAGTAAATTAGTAGAGTGCAAATATAAAATTAGCAAGTTTTTTAAAAAGAATATTAGAATAGTATTAGAATATAAAATATAAATAAAAATTAGACTTTATACAAACTGTGTGTTTGTATGCCCTCATAGTCTTGTCATTTTTATGTATTATTATTAATGCTAATGCATGTTTTCTTGTATTGTCTGGGACTTGGTTTTTCTGCCCTCTAACATCACCTGTCTAACATGGCTCAGGGGTTTGTGTTTGTGTATGTTATGTTGCTGTGGTCAGGCATCTTTCACAACAGTTTTTGTGTATTAGAGGTGACATTCGCCTGCTGCATACGTGAGAGACATTTGCTGTCAGTCTTTGATCTTCATTCAGTTCCAACATCTGCTTCTGCTCAAAGCTCAGTGGTGGGTAGTCTGGTGTTTTGTCCCCTGTAACCAGCATCATTATTGCCATTCATTCTAGGAACAGATGAAGAGATCAGATCTTCAAGATAATGGTAAGCTGGATGACAGCCTGCTCTTTCAGCAAACATAGGTTTGAGATACGAGGCATGATCAATCATGCTCTTTCTTACAAACATTGATACATTCTTCATGGAGGACAGAATATGGCAATATTAAACAAATGTAAATATATAAAATAAATGGTAAACAAGCAAAAATTAAATAAGTAATCCTAAAGTGTACTTAGACATAAATGAATGCACTTTCCAGCATAAATAAATATTTATATCACAGACTTGAAATATTGCTACAGATGGCTAAGGATGTGCATTTAGAAATGATAAAACATCCTTGCAAGTGAACACACAGGTAGTGTGTGAGAAGTCAAATAGGGAAGGAATGATCTCTACAAAATGAATGAGTTAGAGGCAGACGGTTTGAACACACACTTATTCAACAACTGATTTTGTTGACCCCAAATTAGATCTCCGTATTCTGCAATACGGAAGATTTTGAATTGAATAAGCAAATGTTAAACAACACTGCAAATCTAATAAATCTGTGCTAAAGCTACAAAACGTGATTTTTCTCTGTTTTTTGTTGTTTGATTAACATTCATGACACACAAAGCCTCAGGAACATCAAACTGCTGAACCAATATACTGTTACACATCAATTTTCTTTCTCAATTTTTACCTTCACCTAAGCCATATGCAACTGTGTTTACAAGGATACTTATATTGTGCAGCCCTAGTTTCTTTGTTTTAAGAACAAATTATTCCTTAGATCAGTGGTCTCAAACTCAATTCCTGGAAGGCCACCGCTCTTTAGCTCAACCAGCTCTAAATCACAACTGCTTTTAAGTTTATAGTTTTTATTTACTAGTGTCATGAGTTTTTGTTATAGACTATTAGATCGATAGGCTACTTGTTAATCGAGCAATAATCATAAACCGGTGCAGATGTATTATTATTATTATTCTGATTAACGTTTATATAATGTCCATTTCAGTTATTTTATTTCTCCTAACCAAAGGCCGTTAAGCCATATTAACCGTTAACCGAATATATTATGTTAAATGACAATTAAATTGATAGGTGGCTGTGACCCATTAAAAATACCTAAATTTGCTTTCCAGGAATTAATTTTATACACCAAAAAGCAGCATAAACAACATGAACGTGAGGATTCACATGCACCTGCAGCGTTTCTGCGAATGGAGAAAATCATAAGCTGTTATATATAAAAGAAAGAAATAGGTCCATGTGCAAAATATATTTTTCTAAATAATTAATCAATTAACAAAATTAAAGGAAAAAAACTGCAACCATTAGCAGCCTATATGCAGAATTTCTGTTCATTTTTGTGATGCGCTCTCAAGAAAGTGGCATCCTGTTTGTTTTCTTTATTTCACAAAAGGACAATGTTTTGTTTTTTATTGTGAATGTACATGAATAAAATAAATATTATGAATAGTTTTGAATAATGATTTACTCTTGTATGACCACAAATTAAGGAGTAGGCTATTGTAAGTTGTTTCCACTTTTATAAGGGAAATAAAATCAATCAAGTGATCGTGCGACACCTCACGCACACAGATAAGCATAGCCTACTGACTTAACAATGCAGTTTTCAAACATAGCCTATTAAAAAAAACATGCTATTTTATTTCCCTTCACTCCACAACAAATCATTTTAATTTAACGGTAGAAATAACTCAGAACAAAACAAGAATAAAAAAAATATAAGAAGCTAACAAGCCAAAACAAATCAATTAAACATTTTGTACTTTGCATTCCAATATCCATGTAAAACAAAATGTGCTTGGCATAATATCACGGGGGTATGGTGGTCAAGCTGAAAGGCATGGTCTACAGGCTATTTACAGTGCATTGTTCAGTTTAAATAGCCTGTGCCTTTCAGCTTGACCACCATAGCTCACATAGCCAACATAGCCTTCTAAAGGAACATCAAATGAATATAAGTATGTTTGAGAGGTAACTCGTCTTTTACTTACCATGCATAAAATAATTTTAGATACAATTTAATAATATGAATATGTTTTAATATGCTTTTGAATTACAGGGAAATGATGCTTTAACATGAGCAACACCGTGAACATGGACGCTGCCTATAGGCTAATTATGTCATTTGACACCACATTTATTTGCGTTAAAGCCCCTTTTCTCATCAAAAAGTGTTTCCAAACAAAGTTTTGCGACATTTGAAGTATCGATATAGAATTTATGCGCTAAAGTTAAATGAAAAAGATTGCGTCGGCTCATGAGAAATGTAATTTACATCAGCTATATCATAAATATTTTAAAGCGCTAAATATTTTCCCGCAAAAAATAATCCTTGGATGGAAACCTGGTTATTGTTACCAAAAAAGGGAATTTATGTTTATTGAAAAATTGGAGACCAGTGATTGGATTCCGATTCTGAGGAATTGTTGTTTGTGTCGATGCATGAGATACTGAGGATTCGCCACCTCAGTCTCGTGCTTATGAGGAGCTTGTTGAGGTTGTAACGAGAGTGGTTGAGAAGTTGAGTATCGATTGGCCAGCACAGAAGGAGGACGTTTGTTCTAAAGGCAAACTTGACGAACGCTTCTTGCCTTCTCGTGCTGGTTTCCTATAGAGTTTATAGTACACAAACATCTCACTATTCCTCTATAGTAAATAAAAATGAGCATGGTTATGGCGAGATGGCTGAGGTTGAAGAGACGCTTGCGAGCTATCTCTCCCCTGAATCATCTTCGTCCATTAAATCCCCGGTATTACCCACTAAGCCAGTGAGAACAACATCAGCACTGGTGGGAAAGGCTTATTCAGCGGCTGGTCAGGCAGCAGCATGTTTACAAACAATGTTGCTGCTGCAAGCCTATATACCAGGCTGAATTGTTAACAGATATCGATGAGGGCGGAGGTATTGGTCCGAATGCAGTTTGCGAACTGCGTCGGGCCACAGAATTTGTCTCTCAGGGCTGCCAAAGAGACAGCTAAATCAATCGACCGGTCTATGGCAGTCCTGGTGGTCACTGAGAGATATTTATTGGTGAATCTAAGTAACATCAAGGGAAAAGATAAAAACTTTCTTATGGATGCTCCTATTTCTTTCTCTGGCCTCTTCGGCGATGCAGTTAATTCGGTTGTCGAGAGATTTCAGGAATCAGCTAAACAAGAAGCTGCATTCCAGAAACTCCTTCCCGTCTGTACTCATATCTCCGGGGCTGCTGGGCGGGAGCAGCCCCAAATATCCAATGCCAGCTCCTCATACCGTGCCACACAGAAAAAGAGCATGGCTTATAGTGCTCCCCCACCTAAAGAATGGAGACACGGGAAACGCACTCAACCGCAGCCTCCGAAGGGTAAAACTGATCTGAGGACCGTTATTATTTCTAAGAAGGCTGCGGGGAAGATGTCCTGACGCCCAAGGGCTCAGGCCAATATGGACCCAACCCCCATCCAACGTGATACCTTTTGGACTGTAGTACATGAGACACCTACAGTGGTTGCTCAGGACCAAAGATTTTTCCCAAGGGGCAATCCCTTTTGCATGATCAAGGTCACGTGGCGATGTGTCCCAGGGTCCCGTTTTGGGAGCTTCATGTTGTCGCAAGATGCTAATGACAGATGCCTCTCTCACGGGCTGGGGAGCAATCTTAGAGGGACGCTCAAGTCAGTGTCTGTGGAAGGACCATCATCTCTCATGGCAAATCAGTTCAGCCAGGCACAAATGGATCTGTTTGCGTCTCGAGAGACGTCGCACTATCCACTCTGGTTCTCCCTCACGCATCCAGCTCCTCTCGGACTGGTCGCGATGGTGCAGACTTGGCCGAGGCTTCGTCTGTATGCATTTCCCTGAAGAGAGTTCACCGGGACTGGGTTCTACTACTTCTCATTGCCCCGTGGTGGCCGGGCAGAGTATAGTTCCCAGATATAATATCCCTTCTCGACGGGCCTCCTCTGGAGCTCCCCATCAGGAGGGACCTTCTGTCCCAAGCAGGGGCCCAATATTTCACCCCCAACCAGAATTGTGGAAACTGTGGGCTTGTTCTCTGAGGAGGCCCAGCTCATAGACTCAGGCCTCTCAACCGAGGTTGTTGAGACCATTCTACACTCCAGAGACCCTTCCACGAGGAAACTGTATGCCTTGAAGTGGAGAGTTTTCACTGCCCAGTTGGTACAGTGCTGCAGTTCTTACAAGAGCGGTTCACTGCAGGACTATTCTCGCCCACTTTAAAGGTTTATGTAACAGCCATAAGTGCTTACCACATTCTTTTGAGTGGAATGTCGTTGGGGAAAGACCCCCTTGTATCTCGTTTCCTCTGTAGTTCTTTGAGGCTGAGGCCTGCACCTCGCACCAGGGTGCCGACATAGAATCTGGTTATTGTCCTGCAAGGCCTTTCCCTGGCTCCCTTCGAGCCTTTAGAGGAGGTGCCGACCAAGTTTTGACCTTAAAATCATTGTTCCTCCTTGTTATTTCATCTCTTAAGAGAATAGGAGATTTACAAGCACTGTCGGTTGCATCCCCGTGCCTGAAATTTGCACCTGGCATGGTTAAAGCATTCCTTCATCCTAGACCAGGTTACGTTCCTAAGGTCCCCACTAATGTGGCGAGGTCTATTATGCTGCAAGCCTTCTGTTCTCCTCCATTTTAGAATGCGGACCAGGAAAGGCACAATTTGCTTTGCCCAGTGTGGGCATTAGATGCTTATGTTCACAGAGCTGCCCTGTGGCGTAAAAATGAACAGTAGCTTGTATGTTTTGGACCTCCTAACAAGGGTTCCCTTGCATCTAAGCAAAGGATGAGCAAGTGGGTGGTCAAGGCCATCTCACTTGCTTATGAGTCGGCCGGTCAACCTTGTCCTATGGCTGTCTGGTCCCACTCAACCAGGAATATGGCAGCCTCTAAGGCCCTTATATCAGGAGCTGCTCTCTTGCAACTCCTTATATCAGGAGTTGCAAGAGGTTTGTGATGCGGCAGACCGGTCCTCACTGCACTCATTCGTCAGATTTTATTCTTTGGACCTGGACTCTACCCCAGGTTCCCAGGTGCTCTTGTCCTAAGTGCTGCTCTTTAGATTTTGCTCATGACAGGCACTCGTCGCTATGGTGGTGTTATATTGACATTCCCCTAGCGTCAGAATCAAGGCACGAGAGTTCCCTTGAAAGGGAACGTTCGGTTACGACTATAACCTTGGTTCCCTGAAGAGGGAATGAACATTGCGTCCCCTGCCATACCTCGTTCGTGCCTGTAGGCGACTTGCTCAGACTTTAAGCTAGTGACTGCTTGGTTTGAGCAGGCTTTATAGCTTCGTGGTTCGTGACTTCACCCGCTCTGACTTCCCATTACAACTTGGATTGATTTCACATTTGCTTCAAGACATATCATGCGAAACGTTCCCCTAGCGTCAGAATCGGTGCAACATTCGTTCCCTCTTCAGGGAACCGAGGTTACAGTCGTAACCGAATGATTTCTTGCATTTCACGACTATGCTGTGTATGAAATAATGTCTGTGTGCATGTGTGTAAAACAACAAACTGACGATGTAAATGCTTAATCATCTGTAATTGTATATACATTGTTGTGATTAGTTGTGGCTGGGATAATAATGTAGCTGTAAAAATAGTTGCCTACTGACATTAAAATATATATACATCTTCATGGCTAGATAGACACGTTAAGTTTGCCTTTAATATACACTCTAGATGTGAGTCACTCAACCGGAGGTAACGTTAACGTAATCCTGTCAGATCGTCTATTCTTTGAGTGAAAGTGTGTGCGGGTCGGCCAATCTGGTTTCGTCCGTTAAGGTTAACATTTTCAAATAACAGTCGCGGTCCCGGACAGTGAGTGACCTTATATATGAAGGTTAAATCAGAATTTCTCCAGTAATTGTTAAAAAAACTTCACAGCTAGCGTTAGTCAAGCGGTCAGGGAACTCTTTCTGCTTCCAGCTAAGCTCCGCCCACAGAAAAACGTCATAATGTTTACTAACAGAAAAAGGGTCTATAAGATACTGTCAGAATGCCTGACGAATAGAATTAAGCATTGTTTACAGTTTTTGTTTAAGAAAGATCAAACATATTGTGTCCCAGATATGTCAATTATAGACAATCTTTTGGTGTTACGGGATCTAGTTGATTATAGCCACCTTAATAGTAGTAATCTTGGTATTTTATCATTAGACCAAGAAAAGGCATTTGACAGGGTGGATCATGGGTATATTTTTTATGTTTTAAACATAAACATGGTTTTGGTTTTTGAGATGGGAAGGGAAGGCATTACATTTTTATGGGGGGTTTTATAGGTAATGCTAAATATCAGATGAAAAATTGGAAGGGTATGCTGAATAAGGTATCTGCCTGATTGTCTAAGTGGGAATGGCTATCACAACAGCTGTCAGATGAGGAAGAGTTCTGGTCGCTAATAACCTGGCACCTTCTACACTGTGGCCCAGATGTTTAGTCTTCGATCCAGTTTGCAAGGGAGGACATGGCTTGGTGGATGTTAAGAGTTGTATCTATGCTTTCAGATTACAAGAAACACAATTATTTATTTATTATAAAGATGTATTATGGACTCTTACAGCATGTGCAATCTTGCTTGATAGACATCTATTTTTAATGAAATTGGAAGATATGCAATATTTTCATTTGTCCTTCATTTGTCTGGAATTACACCTTAGGCGTTTCACGTGTGGAGGAATCCTTTAAAGATGGACAGAGATAGGAGCAGTTTTATTCAATGTGCTCCTGAGGAACCTTTGTTTTTAATAATCTGATGCAGACACGACTTCTGTCCTCAGTGAGTGTGCAAGCATGTTTGCTCAGGAATGGGATCGTGAAGCTGGGTGACCTAATGGATAAAGATGGATGGAAATCTGTGGAAACTATTAAGGAGTGACTGGGTTACGATCACAGAGACTTGCTTTAAAATTGATAGAGGACATTTATCTGACAATACAAGACATATATTTAGAAAGTATAGCAAGAGGACAATTGTTAAACCAGAGCAATAGACAAGCCTTTCCAAGGATCTGTATTTCATTGCTAATGTGTGATGAGAATTATGGTGAGGTTGCTGATTCAATATTGAATTTATGGACTCCTCAATTGGATTATCCTGGATTGTGCTTCAAAGAAGGCACTTTACCACACAACAGTCAAGGTGGTGCATCAAAAGTCACTATAGAGACAAAAATTAGGACTGAAATATAGATTTTTTTTTAAGAAGGAGAGTGTTTTTATTGAATTATTTAATAGGGACAGCACAATTGGCCATATGGAAAACGAGGAAAAATAATGGTCTAGGGTTGGCACCAACTGATACTAAAGTAATGATTATGTATTTAGTGGCAGCAGGAATAAGAACAGAATTAGCATATTACAGTCTTACAAATAATGTAACTGCTTTTTGTGAAATGTGGTGTATTAATGAGGTTCTATGTGTTTTACATGATGATCAATTGGTCTTCAGTTTCAACCCGATCTCATGAAAGTGCATATAAATACTACGCCAAATTAAAATGAAAACCCATGGTATTGATATGAAATAAATGGACTTTGGCGTGTATATGCTACGCAATGCCTACGCAATGCATAGCATATAGATGGGTAGGATTAGGTATGTGGGGTAGATGCGTATCATATGTACGTGAAAACTGCGTATCATATGCATGGCAACAAATTTTATATTATATGCATGCCAAACACATTCGTATCATATATACGCCAAATTGTTTTCGTCTGTTTTTTGGATAAATACCACGAGTTTTTGTTTTTATTTGGCATACTAGTTATACACATTTTCATGAGACCGGGCTCTCGTATTTTTTTTTCAATTCAAGATTATTTGTATAGCGCTTTTATGATACAATCGTTGCAAAGCAGCTTTACATCAATAGATTTATATATTGCAGAAACTTAATATATTTAACGTTGCCAAAATTTGGTTAATTCTGTATACTGTCTTAGGGTTGGCTTCCTCTGAGGTCCTCTGAGGGTTTGGCATCATCTCTTCTCAGATGTTTGGTTATCTCAGATCATTTAAGGGTTACGTTTTTAAATAAATACAAAATAATATATATATATATATATTCAATGTATTTGGGATTTGATGTCTGAATGTAAGAATTTGTAAAAATAAAGTGCTTCTAAACCTCTCTCTCTCTCTCTCTCTCTCTCTCTCGCTCCTCCTTCCTTGAGCCCCCACCCCCCACCCCCTTCATAGCAGCTGTAAGACACACAGACACACAGACACACACAGTTCTGCTTTTTAATCTCTAGTAAAGATGCTGCAGAAAGTCCGAGATCAGGTCAGGAAACACCCAGGAGTGAGTAATAACCTGTTTTTTAAAACATATCTATTTGTATTTAATAGGTTACAAATAGTATTGCATGCTTTTTGTCATCTTTTATGTATTATTATTTAACAACTACTGAGCAATTGAAAAGATGTAGTGTAGTACACTGCAGTATAGTGTTAGTACAGTGTAGTATTAATATGTAGTATTAATGTGCTCATCTACTGTGGAAACTCTTCAAACGTTTAAAACATTAAAAGTAAAATATAAAATTAAACCTTGAAATAACAACAATTGGATCTATGACATTAGTAATCCTATTCTGAAAAAAAGAATACAACGACAATTAAAACAAATATTCAGCTTTAAACTATTCTATTCAAACGTCTAAATTACTGCACTATGAACCTTTTATTTTATAGCACTTTCCAAGAGAGCAATTTACAAATGATATATTTTTTTCACAGCTTATCCCACAGTTTTTCTTCATTTGTCTGGGCATGGGTGGAGCGTTCCTTTATTTGTTTCGTCTTGCCAGAGGACCTCATGTCACGTAAGATAATTATTACAATAAAAAATACACTAATGGGTAAAGCAGATTAACAGTGACTTCAGACATAAGAACATTTGTATTTATTTATTTTTTCAGCATTGAATGTTTTTGATAATTAATTTGGTCACATTTCCATTCCCTGTCTGTTGCATTTAATACATCTGTCTTGTGCAAAGTAAGCTATTTTGTCAACAGCACAAGCATGAAGAATGTCTGACTGACTCACAATTCAATTCAATTCAATTCAATTCAATTCAATTCAATTCAATTCAATTCAATTCAAGTGGAGCTAAAAACATTTCAAAAGCACCCCATAGTCTTCATTCATTCATTATATTAAATACTAGGTATGACAATATTTATATTAACCATTTAATACATTGTATTTTTGTATGTGACAGTATTAAATCATTAATAGCAAGAGGAATTTAAAAAAAAAAAAATAATAAAAGCAGGGGAAAACAGTTGGACATGTTGGACAGTTTAATAAGAAGTCCCCCAGTACTAAATAAATAGTGGTTTATTTGACATATTGTTATATCTTTGACTCCTAACAGCTGGAACAAGAACAGCAACCCTGAACCCTGGAATAAACTCAGTCCAAGCTACCAGTATAAGGTATATAATCCTACTGTTGACATCATATCAGAAGTGTTAGCTAAATTATTTTTTTTGTTTTGTTTTGTATTTGTTGTCAGGGTACTATAACACAAAATATAGCTATGCAAGTATATTAATAATAAAAATTAAAAACATGTTAATTATTGTAGAAATGCCTCATACCAGCCTGTGAAAAGGGTCCATGCTTGTTAAAACCAACAATCGTGTCAGTTATGATTTGTCTATTACAAATTTCTTTGTACTAAAACTAGTTTAGCATTATTCCATATTTATATTTAAAAAGAGCAAGTTTTAGTTGCATTGAAATAATGGGGGACCGCTGAACAGGGGCCATGATAATCATTGCCACCTGTCTTCCTCTAGCCACAGCCCTGTTGATAACTTATGTTTTTCGGTAAGATTAAGAACAATTCACCACTCATCCAAGTGGCTTTATCAGTGAAGAACAGGATGTTTTGGTATTTCCTGTGGATGTTAATTCCCTGATGCACACAAGCTGGGCTGACTTGCCCGGTAGATCATGAGTCTGACTCCTTCAGCACAGTTTGGGAATGAGATCTAAATGCTGGTCCATGTATAGGGGAGCGCAGGGCACAGCCTAACACTTTTTGACTTTCTCAGTTTGTGTAAATTCACTAGTGTAATTTTGATCTACATTAATTTCACACTTGTCTAGTAAAAATATGTCACATTGTTTCATAATTACAGTGTATACATTTTCTTTATTTACCTCAAAAGAGTGGAAGTGAAATGTGACAACATACCCGTAGATAGGGTACATATATACAACTTAAATGTTATCTGATGAAACATAATAAGAAATTAAATGACAAAAAATATACAAGACAAACTAAAATATGTTGTCAATAAAACACAATTATTAACCTTTTCTAATAAAATAATGGTGATTTTTTTATAATTAAAATAATCTAATTTTGAGTTTGACAAAAACACATTGAAACCATGCTTGAGACCCCTGATCACAAGACACAGCTACTGTATACAGTATAGCCTAGTTCAAAACAATGTGGGAAGATATATAAAGAAACACAAACATCAACTCCCCTCTCTCCACACGAAACACATAAACCAGCCAAACTGCCTTACAATTCCTGCAATAATCATTTCTGAACATTAAGCATCGATTGTCAGTCTTTATACACCTGTTTTGTGCGGTTTCTTATTAAAATGTATTAAAGTAAAACAAGTGTAAACACTTTTAAATCAATCACTAATATCGTAGAATAGCATGGTTTAATAATAGCGGGCACATTGTAGCGCAGTGTTACAGTTTGTTTGTAAACAGGCTTCCATATAAATTAAATGTTTATTCTGCAAAGACAGGAAAACTAAAATGATTATAAGTTATCTTCCCCATCACTAACTTAAAACCGGTTAGTGTCTTCTGCTAATTAGTGAAGAATTAAAACACAAAATGAACTGCTAAATAACAGATTAGAGATTAAGTAGCTGATTTGTCTCATTTTAAATTAATACTAAAAACTAAGTTGAAAAATGTACTTTAGCCAGAAATATGCTTTTATTCTTGTAGAATAAATAATCAGCGATATCTTCAAAAGCTTTTTTTATTTTGGCACACTTTTTTCTCTATGTATAGTGTTGATATGGTAACTAGTAAATTATGTAAATTTGGTTATGCTAGCATGTGTGGAAATATTTAATTATGTGTGGGGCACAAACAAACATGGGTTTATATATATTATAATAATATAATATAATATTAAAATATAATAAAATAATGAGAACAGGCATTATATGCATTAAAGAATGGCATTAAAATGAGTCATTATAATAAAGAGAAAAGTACTGAAGAAAGTTATACTGCCCAATGTCTGTCTCCACCTGCCATACAATCAATGTTGAATGTCTTCTTTTTCCCTTCTTTAGTTTGTGGCCATTAACACAGACTACAAAAACCTGAAGAAGGAAGGACCAGACTTCTGAACATGTCACGGTTGTTGCCTCAACTTTAATCAGGAAAATGCTGAGATGCCCTTGCACCTCACTACTCTAAATATAATAATAATAATGACAACTTTTTTAAATGTGTGTGTGTGTGTGTGTGTGTGTGTGTGTGTGTGTGTGTGTGTGTGTGTGTGTGTGTGTGTGTGTGTGTGTGTGTGTGTGTGTGTGTGTGTGTGTGTGTGTGTGTGTGTGTGTGTGTGTGTTTTAAGAGAAATGTCAAGAACCGTTATATCCTGACAAACACACTGATATAAATATTCATTAGCATGAGATAAAGAGCAGAATAAAGGACTAGACTAGACTAATCACTAGACTAGTGATACTTTTGTTTGTGTGCATTAGATGTTAAGCCTTAGAAATCCCCAAAACTGCAGAGATAACATGACCTCTCTCTAGTGAGCCTGAGAAAGGGCGATAGGAAGACGAGCAGATGTTTGTCTTTCAGTAAACTGAACCTGAACAGCAGAGACTCAGGGGAAGGAGATTGAGCTCCCTCAGGCATGTCTGTATGCACATAGACATGTTTATATATCTTTCTGCACGTATTAATGTCTTCATTTTTATATCACTGTCATCCAACTATCATCATTCAACTTCATTTCAAGGTCTTCTGTACAAATGCTCTTCGGACTATCAAGGCATACAAACAAACAAACACAGGAAATGGGCAGATCTTTAACTTAAGAGTGTTTACTCTACTGACCCCAGAGATGTTCAAATAATATATAAAGAGCCATGTTTTGTTTTGTTTTAAATGTGAGCATTGTATCATTAGCTACCAGCCAAAATCCTATAAACTGGGAATCAAGCAAACAAAGATAACTGAGGACATTTTACATTTCACTACTGACTATATTCTGTATGTTGGAGTATGTGACGAATAAAAAAACCTTGAACCAACCTTGAACCTTAAGGATTTTATATTTTCAGGGAAGTTTGACTCACTACCAAGGGGCTCCACCAGGGGCTTCTGTACATTGCAGGGTGGGGCAGAATTTTGGTGCCTTTCAGTTCATGATTTGAAATATTGAATAGAACTAATAGAAACCTTTATTTGTTCATGCAGTTGCCATCTAACATTTGACTTTTGCATATTCTTGTATGAGAAATATGTATTCTGTGTTTTGTGCAAGATGAATAAAGATAATATATATATATATATATATGCACATACTGTATGCTTTTTTGGTAACACTTTAATAAGTGTACATGCATAATCACATTAACATTTAGTTTAGTTTAATTAATTTGCTAAATTGCAATGTTAAGGTGCAATCTTTCCTTAAAAGGAACTAAATGCATTATTGGGTTCACTACAGGAAATATAGATTAATTGATACCATTTATTCTGCTTCAAGAATCTTTTATTTTTTTAGATTTAGTTGTCAAGAAGGCCCGTTCATCAAACAAGTTACTCAAAAAAATAATAATTGTTCACTACTTTTAACTTCTAAGGAAGATGTGTTAACTAATCAGTATGTAATGCAAGTTTATGATTGTGTTAAGTAACAGTTAGCTGATCATTAACTAATGTATTAGGGCATACCTCCTGAAAAACTACTGTTAATTATCTACTAGATAAGGGTCAAGAAAAATAACTACTACTGAACAGTTATACACAATTACATCGAGTTGTGAGCCTTTCATATAAATGTTATTAGTAGTAGTATTATGAAAATGCAATATTAATAAATGCAATCAATTTTATAGAGGTTTTGTCTGTGTAGTGAATAGTTTTTTGAGTGTGTTTTGTAAGAAATCAGCTTCCGATAGGAACCCCACCACCACTCCAGTGCCATGTGATAACGTACCTTAGATTTGATATTTTATATACAGTACTGTATGTGTGGCTCCTCAGCATATACCACATTACCATGCATTTATGTATGTAAGACAAGGACAGAGGGAAAGTGAAAATACAGGTAATTATCAAATAATTCTGCAGGAATTTTTTCGAGCCTGAAACAGTAGGCTGATTCTAAAGTGAAAATATTGGGAACCCATTAGTAATTAATAAAGAATTATGGGAAAAATAAGGAAAGTGTGTCCAAGCGCTAGCTAGCGAAAACTGTGTAAAGAAATACTCTTTGAGAGAAGCAGTCTTTATCAGCGGAAGTTAAATGCAGCTCGTAAGTGTATTTACTTGTCTCATTAGTGTTTAGCCGCAGTTGTCGTTGCTAGGAAACGCTTGTTTTGTTTACTGTGTGGAGACGTGCTGGTCTCGTTCTGAATCGAGTCTGCGCTTGCTTGGCCATTTGTTGTGGGAAAAATAAGGAAAGTGTGTACAGCTGAATTCAATTAGTATTTTGTTAGATGGTATAAAAAAGTTGCGTGAAGACCTCCTCGTGTGCAGACCAAAGAGTGTAAAGACCATCGACTCTACCGTGTGACTCCACCGGGCAGGGACAGCGGCGGCAAAGGATATAAGTATCGCTTTTTATTTCTCCTCTTTCCTACTACTTGTTTCACTTCTGTTTCAGTTTTATAACCATTTCCTTATGTGTAAGTAGTTGTTCTTTGTTAGCATGTATATATATATGTATATATATATATATATATATATAAACTGAACAAAATTATAAACACAACACTTTTGTTTTTGCTCCCATTTTTCATGAGCTGAACTCAAAGATCTAAGACATTTTCTATGTAAAAGGCCTATTTCTCTCAAATATTGTTCACAAATCTGTCTAAATCTGTGTTAGTGAGCACTTCTCCTTTGCAGAGATAATCCATCCACCTCACAGGTGTGGCATATCAAGATGCTGATTAGACAGCATGATTATTGCACAGGTGTGCCTTAGGCTGGCCACAATAAAAGGCCACTCTAAAATGTGCAGTTTTTCTGTATTGGGGGGTCCGAAAACCAGTCAGTATCTGGTGTGACCACCATTTGCCTCACGCAGTGCAACACATCTCCTTCACATAGAGTTGATCAGGTTGTTGATTGTGGCCTGTGGGATGTTGGTCCACTCCTCTTCAATGGCTGTGAAGTTGCTGGATATTGGCAGGAACTGGAACACGCTGTCGTATACGCCAATCCAGAGCATACCAAACATGCTCAATGGGTGACATGTCCGGTGAGTATGCTGGCCATGCAAGAACTGGGATGTTTTTAGCTTTCAGGAATTGTGTACAGATCCTTGCAAAATGGGGCCATGCATTATCATGCTGCAACATGAGGTGATGGTCGTGGATGAATGGCACAACAATGGGCCTCAGGATCTCGTCACGGTATCTCTGTGCATTCAAAATGCCATCAATATAATGCACCTGTGTTCGTTGTCCATAACATACACCTGCCCATACCATAACCCCACCGCCACCATGGGCCACTCCATCCACAACATTGGCATCAGCAAACCGCTCACCCACACGACAACTTAGCTTCATCCATCGCTAAAAATCGGCACTGGTCATGGGTCATATGGACAAAAAACTAAATGGTGTAAGGGACCAACCAGCCTTGAGCAATCCAAGTGTGCAAACAAGCAGAATAAGAAGACTGGAGCTAGGAGACATTGTGACAAATGGAAGTAAATTAATCTGTTTGCCTCTATAATTATGTCATCCAATAGCAATTGTATACAGTGGACCCAAAACATATTGAGACACTTTAGCTGTGGCCAAACTTATTGTTAAAGCAATTATTAATTAATTGCCTTAAGAATCATGCTATCAAAACAAATAGTATTTGGCCTAACCATAAACAAATGTGTTGGAAAAAGGACACTGAGGCAGATTTTGTTCAGAATAACATGGACTAGGAGGATAGCAGAGTGTACCTGGAAGAAACAACTGAAACAAGTAAGCATGCACCATGGGGAGCTGCTGGTCCAAATGTTTTCAGGACAGCACAAAAGGTGTGCAATCAGTTTACCATCACTCTTGACAGAAAGGAATGGAACAAAATAAGATCTGCAAAAGGTTCAACTAAATTAAGGCCACCATGGACCCACTATCTCTATAATGCATGTAAAAATAAAAATCCCTGTTGCACTATCTTTTAAATATCAGAACAATAAAAGCTGCCCACAGCAGAAAAAGAAAACTCTCCATATTTACACAATGTGGCAATTTGCACATTCCCATATTGAAAGACAAAATACAAGTTCAAGCTGAATAACAAGCCAGACAGAATTAGCAAAATGGTAAATATCCTGGTCAGTCAACATGAAGAAATAAAACACAAATTGTGTGAGAAAAAGTTTAGGCCAACAAACCTCAAAAGATGAAAACTTGCTAGAGGAATTACAGGTTTTGTGTGAATATATGTCCAGCTAGCTCATCAGGAATGTGCAGAAGATAATCAACTCTTAAATTAGGAAAAATAAACTACTCCACACAGTTGTATTAATGGAAATGCATATCATGCAAGGCATACTAAGAGAATGTGACACCAATCATATATTTTTTAAATACCAGGATACATACAGCATTTCAGCATGGACCCTTTTGGTGTTTATAATGCATGTACACTATGCTTGGAATCCGTGTTCTTGTGGACCATTTACGCCATTTAGTAGGGTTCCTGTGTCCCTTATCTGGATGCCCCAGGAGGAGTGGTCTCAAAAGTCTTATCTTACACACTCACTCTTTCAGGAAGTGGTCAGGATGCTCCCCCTTTACCAATCTGTGAAACCAAGGCCTCAGAGACTTTGTCACATTTGCCTTCGCAAGGCTGCAGAATGCCTGTTCACTAGCTGAAACAAGATCAACAAGGAAATAAAGTTGGATTTAGTTTGATTTTATGAACTTGCTCGACTGGTTACTCCCGAGAACCGCTCAAAAGAACAATTCGTTCAATAATCGAACATCACCGATTTACATTGTAATAATGATAACAAACTTGTGCTATGCTGTGAGTTCCAAAAATATGAAAAACAGATGTTTTATCATGCTGAGAGATAAGCAGATGTATGTGTGTGAGGAAACACCATATATTGTGTTTAAAAAATTCAATGACACAGCAGATGAGAAGAGTTCCTATTCTCTGTCTTTAAACAGTCATATATACAAACTCTGCCTCTGTACAATTTAAATGACTTCCACACAGATACCTATTTCATGGTGCCATTTTGAACAGCATTTTAAAAATCCCTTTAAAACTCTTTCACAGAAAGAACACAAATAGGGTCACGCAACTATAAAAAAATTCCAGTCGTATCTATGAGTGTGATGGCAAATGCAATTGATTCAGAGCTAGATTAAATTTATCTTCCTCTGCAGTCAATGTGCATATGATTTTTAAAATTGTTCTATTTTGTAAACTTTCTTGTAACTGCTACAGAATTTAATAGGTAGCCAGAGCAGAGACTGTAAAATTGGAGTAATATGATCATATTTTCTTGACCTGGTAAGGGCTCTTGCCGTAGCATTTTGTACTATCTGTAGCTTGTTTATTGAAGATGCAGTGCATTACAATAGTCCAGTCTAGAGGTCATGAATGCATGAACTAACTTTTCTGCATCAGAAACACTTAACATGTTCCGTAGCTTGGAAATGTTTCTAAGATGGAAGAATGCTGTTTTTGTAACATTGGAAATATGATTTTCAAAAGATAGGTTGCTGTCTAATATAACACCCAGATGTTTTGACTGTAGAGGAAGTGACTGTCTCATTTGGACTTGACTTGGACTCGAACCTCTTTGGACTCTATAGCTGCTATAAATATGAATGCAGCTCGTGTTGGATGCAGGGTTGCCAAATTTGCATAATAATGCATAATAATTTAATAATTAAATATTGCATATGACTGAAATGCTTTATTGAAAAATTTTGCATTCTACCTATGATAACCTGTGGTAAATGTTATGTTTTAGATAACATTCAATATTTGTGATCGGTTTTATTTGGAAAATATTACCAACATTTTATGATCACTTGAAATTGGAGTCAGATTGAAGACGGAGCTAGACTAACATTGAAACTAAATCCAGATAAATTCAGAGGCACAAGTAAAAGACCGAACATGCATTAAACCTTCGACCAGGCCACTGGATTTTGCTATTTGGGCTGGCGGATGGATCCTTACACATGAGACAGGGAAACAGAAATCAGTGTGGGTACATTTATGTTTAGATTTATGCATTTAGCAGACACTTTTATCCAAAGTGACTTACAGTGCATTCAGGCTATACATTAATTGTCCGTATGTGTGTTCCCTGGGAATTGAACCCATGAACTTTGCGCCGCTAACGCAATGCTCTACCACTGAGCCACAGGAACACGAGACCCTCATGAGACCCTCAGAAAGAGGAGAAACCGGGGAGTACCACCACTTGGTCCAGGAGCTTCGCCTTGATGATGGTTGGTTCAAGGCTTATTTTAGGATGAGTAGGGGAACGTTTGACAACCTTCTGTCAGTTGTTGGGTCTAGCATCACAAAAATGACCACTAATTACAAGGAGTCCATTGGTCCTGCCGATCCATTTGTTTGCTGTAGGTAATGTTGTTGATTGTAATAGTGTAACATTAGTTAATTTGTATTACTAGTTTATATCCTGCTGTATTTAATGGAGGATTTCCAGAAATTATGGAATTTTTCAAATTGTGTTGGAGCAATTGAAAAGGAACACGTCACAATCCAAGCCTCAGCAAATAGTGGCATGCAGTTCCACAACTACAAATGCTCCTACGCCATTGTCCTCCTGCCTTTGATGGATGCCAGACATTGCTTCAGGATAATTGATGTGGGAGCATATGGCAAGAGCAGTGATGGAGGTATGCTTTCCTCATCAAACTTTGGCCAAGCACTCCGTCATGACACCCTCGACCTCCCACCAGGTGTTCCAGGAGCTGAAGGAGCCATGCCCTTTGTTTTTGTGGCAGATGAGGCATTTACTCTCCAGAGGAACATCATGAAGCTATTCCCTGGGCACAACTTGTCAGCCGAGCAGAAGGTCTTTAATTACGATAGAATTAATGAATAGAATATCTTGAGCCTGGAGGATAGTGGAGTGTGCCAGGATAGTGGTATCCTGGCTTCACAGTGGTGAATTTACAGGCGAGTCGTTGGAGTGTCCCCTTGAAGTTGCTGAAGTCGTGGTGAAGGCAACATGCATTTTACACAACTTCCTTTGCTGGCACTTTGCTAATGAAGAGGACCCAAGCAGCACAGCCTTGTGCACTGAGCTATCAGCTGGGACGCAGGGTATCACCCAGGTTGCCAAGCAGCAAAGCCACTAGCGAAGCGCTGGCTGTGAGAGAGACGTTTGCCATCTATTTCTCCTCCTCTGTTGGTGAAGTGTCCTGGCAGCATGTAGCTGTGTCTTAATTCATGATCTTCCATCGGAAGACACAAAACATCCAACATCAATATGAAAACAAAAGCTATTTTAAGAGCCACTTTTATATTAAATGAGAGAAAATTTATCAAAATGTCATCTAACATATTGTGCTTTTTTTGTGTGATTAAATGTGCTTTATCAACAGCAAACGCACTGACAGGTAGGCTCTGGTATCAACAAACCATGATGAAGACGTAGCAGGTGATATATCTCTTTAATATTTTAAGGTCATGTAAGGCAATGCAAATATACTATTTAAAATAATATTGACAATTTTAAAATAATCAAGAAAATTCAAATGTGTGAATAATTTAAAGGATTCTGTTAGGAGCTGCATAAATTGAAGTCTAATTTCCGCTGGCTTCCTTTGGTGGCAAACATTTTATGGCAGGGATCAAACTCATAAAAAATGTTCATCCTCATCAAGAGGTTTGTTCACTGCTTGCAGGAGTTCTCTCTGGTAGTCTGTAATCTCTCCTCCGTGCTCTGCTCTTCTCTTGCGACCTCTTCCACTCTCTCTGTTGGCGTTGGGTTGGACAGGAGTCTCCACAGCCTGGGGAAAACAAGGTGGAGGTGCCGTAGATGTTGACATTATTAGTGTGGATGTTTACATAGCTGTGTTAATGACGTAGATGTTGGTTGTAGTGTAGGAGACAAGGGCTGCGTTTCACTCCACTTTTAGACACGCACTCACAAACTTCCCTAAGCACTTCCCCTCGGAGGAATTCCCATTGCCATTTTGAAGTGCATCCCACTTCACACAGTGGTCGAGGGAAGTTTACATGGTGGACATACCTTCGACCCATTCATTTTAACCGAGGGAGCAAGTCTGTTTCATCTGCACACTTCAGGCCGCTCCATAGACCACAATGCATCACGATTGTGATGTCATCACAGATTGTGATTAATTTATCCCCACCCCAAGCAACTCTATAATATAAAAGTGATTTTTTTTTTATATTTATAACAGCCCAAGCATACCTATATAGATATAGAATGCTGCACCAAACTAATTCATAAGGGAGAAAATATAAACAATAAATCAACTTCATAGTGTATTCTAAGTGATCAAGGGTGTGGGACATTCCAGTACAGCCCATTCCAAGGATTCTGCCAGAAGTGGGCACTCTTGCAACATAATCCATGACAAACATCCAAAAAGACGAGACAGAGGGAAGTTTGCGAGTGAAGGGCAAAAAAAACCCGGACTGGAACGCAGCCAATGAGGGTGGCTCTAAGGTCCCAGTCAACAGGTCATCCTCCTAAGACAATGTCATATGCAAGTTTTAAACACTGAAACACAGTTAACCATCACATTACTTACTCTGACCACATCACCCTAGACCAGGCATATTCAAATGGCAGACCGAGACATAATGGCAACAGCAGCACCATTTCTAAATAAAGTGACTTCAAAACAACAGAGCAGTTCACCCCACAAGAGCTCAGGCTCGTTTATTGAACTTAAATTTCAGTGTTATATCCTCTAATATTTGTTTTTCATCTAGAGCCAAACATGCGTCATTCAAGCCCTTACAAAGAACTTTGCTTTCATATAAAGACACTAAAGTGCAATTAAGAGCAGAAAATGACAGTTATTTTAAAAACAGAAGTGGAAACACAGTAAGCTGAAAAATAGATCAATAGGTTTGCTGAAACCTTGCAGAAAACAACAATGCAGCAAATATAGTAATTTCTCAAAGACATTTCAGTGCTTAAATTTCAGATTAGTTGACCTGTCGGGCAAGTAAAATTCTCCTTCACTTGCCCCTTCAAAAATCCACTTCTCCCACGCTAGCATTAATGTTGAGCTCTGTTACTGTAGCTACAGTATATAAAATTACAAATTAAATCAAAAATTTAACCCGCCAAAGTGGCTAGTGGGGGTGACCATATTACCCGCAACTGCTGAAATCGGTATTTTGCAGGTTGGCGGGTGTTTATATATGTATGTACAAATATATATATATTTGTATTATGTATTTTTATATCAAATTATATTTAGACATTATGGAGGAAAGTATTCAAAGTTAAATTTATCTGCATCTCAACTCCCCAGACAGCACAAGTAAATCTGTAAGACGTCTGCTAAAGATCTGGGAAACATCTTGTAGTCTGATAAATGTCTCAGAAGCAGTTTTATATGCATTCTAATAAATCTCTATTTGACATCTGACAGGAAACGTCTTAGAGACGAATTGCAGATGATTAAAAACCTTAAAAAATACGTATTGCATATGTAAATGCAGACATCAAATAGACATCTCCGAGGAATATATATGTGCGATTAGGGTGAGTGCTTTACAGTCAGGTGCTGGTTCTGTAGAACTTAATGGCACTGGTGTCCTCAAATGTTAGTCTGGAGCCCTACGATGGTTCTCCAAGTCAGAAAAGTTATAACAATGTTAGAAGAATGTTGTCCATGGTATATTTTCACTGCAAAACAATAAGAAATGCCACAAATATCATCACAAATTTTGAGAAAAGCCACAGATAAATCAGTTATTTTAGGCAAATACACTTTGTGAAATACTCATAGATCAAAAATGTATAAGTCCTAAATTTATTATTGACATGCCATCATTATTTTAAAGATTTTCTCCTAAATCGGTAAGTTATGAGCTACTTTTAGCCGTAAGATGTCTTGTGAATGCGGGCCCAGGTTTTTTGTGATTATATTTGCAATTTTTTTTACAGTGGACCGTGGTCTGGACCGTGGTCACAACTTGCATGATTTGCATATAGGGAGGACCAGCAATGGCAAGAAGAGCTGTGAATACACCCATATGCACTGGGCAATAGTGGAGTTTGAATAATTATTAGTAATTATTGATGTTTCAGTAAAAAATGCTGCGTCAAATCATCAATTGTATTTTCGATTTTTAGTGACAGGAAAGATGATTTGTCATTATGAGACATAATATTTGTAGACTTTACATTTATTTATTTTTTGGTGCCTTTATATTTTCCATTTTAGTTTGAGGAGGGTAATTTTCGGTTCCAGAATGACTCAAATGTGTTCAGTAGGTTTTAGCACTCAAGTTCTTTCACACCTCAGTAAACCATTTCAGTCAAACTTCATTTAAGGTCCAATTTTCACTACATTTAGACCCTGTGTTCATGCACATGTATTCATAGTTCTGTCAGAGTGACAGTTAGGTCAGATATGGTTGTCTTCATTGTCATTTCTTGTTTATTTATTCTTCTTTCTTCATCCATTCTTAAGCTTTACTTATTTTCTTCATGATTAAATCTCCGTCATTCAGATCTCCTCTAGCAGGTCAGCAGGGAAGAAGCCCAGTTTACGGCCAGTGCTGACCTTTAGATATCCGTTCACCTCTTCTCCTTTCTTCACCACAATCTACAAACCAGGACACAGTAATAGATGCTGAGATCTAAACATTCAATTGGTAATCAGTCAATAAACTGCATCTAAATACATGTTGACTTGTATCTTCATGTTTACTGATGTACAAACATGAATTAGGATGACCAGATGTTTCATACAGGACATACAGGGGGTGAGGGGTTTTCATGGATGGTGCCACCAACCCTTATCTGCACTAATGAGAAGATGATGATTGTCTAACAGTATAGTTGCTGCGTATTACATTATTATATTGTATCTTTAGCTTCAACCCTCTTCCTCTGCACTTCCTGTTATATTCACCACATTTTGAACAGAATATGCAAATAACATGAAAGAACTCTGTTATTTTGACATTTATATGTTTTCATTTACAGTTGAATACTGTACAGAAAACAGTAGCAAAATACCCCATTTGTGCAAACAAAACATAAATAATGAAACATTTCACATTCGCACCTTTTGTTGCCATTTTTCTGGTTTACCTCAATATATAATTTGTGAAGCTGCTTGCACTGAGAAGTCAACATGAAGCAGCTGTGTGCACTGATTTGCTAAAAGACTTGGCTTGCTTCAATGTCATCACACAAACACACACCTGATCTTTCTTCAGAGTAATCTGGCCCATCTCTCTGTTTCCCACAAAAGAGCGTGTCACTTTAAACACCCTCTCGCCGGCTCGCACCCTGATGATGTAATTCATGGGCAAGTATCCAGTCTTCTCCCCACTCTTACCCTAGAACACACACACACACACACACACACACACACACACACACACACACACACACAGATTAAAGCATGTCTGGGCTAGTGTTTACTTTAAAGGTTTAAAGATTTTTTCTATAGCCCCTTTTCCACCGCAGGAACTTTACCCAGGAACAAGGGACTTTGGGCCGGTACTCGGTGTGTTTCCACCACAGGAACCAGGATCTAAATAAAGTTCTGGTTTAGAAAGTATCTGCTCGCGAGGTAGTACTTTTCAAAGGTCCTGAACTTCGGGGCGGGACTTGGACACTGAGCATGCTGATTGGTTAAGTTCACGCAACATTGTAACATTGTAACTACAATTTATTTGCATTTTTTTATATTACTGTTATTGTGTCATGGAGTGTAGTGTTAAATGTATTTCAGATGAGAATGTAGTTGATTATTTATAAAGACAGTGCCTGTTTGAAAATGTGCGTCGCTGGTTTAAGAGACGCGATCACCGGGCGCTCAGTGCGCATGTTTCCCAAAGAGAGCATCCTCAACTCGCTAGTCCTTCTGACATTTGACGTGGCTCTGATGTCTCTGTAGTGGTTAAACGTGAGACATCATTTGTCATTGGGTCCTGAATCTAAAAGGTAATCTTTGGTCTTTATTATATTCTATAAATGTATTAATATGTTAAATGAAAATAAAAAGAGGCAATGCTATTTGATGTCATATTTTGTTTTATTGTAATGTATGATACGTTCCTGAACTAAATTTCTGTGGGCATTAATACGCTCAAATGAAACGAAAAGAGGCTGCTGTGTTTGAAATAATTTTTCGTCTTGTTGTAAATACAATAAGAAGAAATACATTAGCCAAGGCGAGCTTTACTGACATTATCAAGCACGCTGCTGTTTGCAGAATTACCGGACTTGTATCGTCTCCGTCCGCTGGGAGTGGAGTCCACACTCCACAGTCCAACCTACCAAGGACGCAAGTCTGAAATCTGCATACTTGTGTCATGAGTCCGGGTCCTGCAGCTCTCCCATTCACTACAAGAGAATACTAAATGACCCATTTAATCTTAATCTCTTTGCTATATTCTACACTATTCTGACAATACAACAGAAGGCACACTCAATGGGAATGCTCCCAGCATTAGGCACGTGTGAAACAACACCAGTCCTATTGGTCCACATGGCCTGTGACGTTAAAATAGAAGAGCACCTGCTGAATACATCACTTACTTGTTGTCTGTTTGTTCACCTGTGTGAAGATCCTGGTGAGTCGAGCAGTGCTTTAGAATGTGTGCCTCTGTGTTTGCATTCTAGGGCATATTCTAACTTTGTATTTTGTCTCGATAACACTCCACTCGTGCGTTTATCTCAGCTTGCGGCAATTGCTTTGATCTGTGGCATCTTTGATCTGTGTGCCTGATGCCACAGTGTTGCTATAATGATGAGATTTAAGCAGCTCAGCTGTTTCTCTCTAATATGCATGGTCTGGATAACCTCGCTGGGCATGGATATATTGAATGCTCTGTGACGAAACGCTTGCGAACTATCTCTCCCAGAGTGTTTCAGTGACCTAGAGTGGCTGTGTTTGTTTGTGCTTTGGTGTTTTTGTGTGCAAACTATTATTGAATTAACTTTATTTGTATGCATGTTTTGTATTTTTTGGTGTGTGGATTTAGGTCTTTAAAGTGTGTGGGGGTTGGCCATGGTACCCTGTACTGGTGTGTCCACAGACTGCTGCGCTTAACATTTTGCCTTGTTTTTCACAAGAGTTTGTGTCATGGGTATAGAGTATGGGGTAGAAATGTGAGGGATTATGTTGGCCACCTCCCTCTTTACCTCTTGATTTGATATTTTTGTTTAATAACTTTGTATGTTACTGGTATTGTTTGTGATATAATTTGAGACCTTGTGTGCTGTATTGTATTGCCTGAATGTTTTTGTTAATTGCGTGTTTAAATAAAGTTATTCTTGTCTATATTTTTATGCTCAATATGCCTTTGGCAACGAACCTGTCTGCCCTTTTATAGGGCTGTTCTGCCTTGGTGTGTTTCCAGGTGGTGTAATCGATTATAGGATTTATTTTATTATTGGTAACTCTTACCTGACCACTTCTCGCCACACTTGTAAGGTCAAAAATATGGTTTTATCAACTCCATTGAATTTGGGTGTGACACGATAAAATTAACCTGTAATATTTTAGCTCTGCATGTGTCCTTGATAAATATTGTAATTCGTTGTGTTGAGGAGACTTCTGTTAAGATCACTCACAGTCATTCCGTTGCTCATAAATGTATGAAAGAAAGAACACTTTACTCCAGACTTTTTTTCTTATAGAATTCAGCAGGAGGAACTCACCTCCACCACTCCTCATTGGAGTCATCCAGCACTGTGATGCGATCTCCTGGACTGAAACACAACATTAGAGCAGATGAAAATAAATAACGTATGATGCTTATGACTATGCATAAAAGCTATGGCTAAACTGGAAATGTTCACAAATAAGTAAATAAACTCACTGGAAGTCCAGATCATCTTTCTCGATGGCTTTGTACAAAGCCATATAAGTGAGACTGACTGAATGTCTGCTGCTGCTTCTGCAAACATCAAAAGAAGTTAGAGGGTTTTATTTGCCAAGCATATGTTTAAAAAGTCTCTTACAGTTAAATACATTTTTCTTTTTCTATAGAACCAAAAAAGGGATAAAACAGTCTTGTATTGTTTTCTTTCTGATTCCTCTGCATTGTGGCCAGTAGAAGCCACATGACATTTGGCATAATGATATGGGTTCAGAAAACAACTTCTCTGACTTTCACCAAATTTGTCTTAGATCTTCTGACAATAAAACAAGCCAAAGTTATCAACAGCCAATGGTCACTAGTTGGTCTCAGTTACTTTGCAGTGACCCCAGGGCAAGGGAACTACCCAAAATCTTATTTTCTACTTGGTTACAAATCTACTTTGTGCTCTTATTTCCTGTGTGGGTCATTGAACACTATCTTTGGTAGGGAACACAATGAAAGTGTTTAATTCAGGTGGGGCACACATCAATTATGCTCACTGTATTGTTATTGTTTGCGGAAGCCTCAGACCACTCATATATACTGATGTGGCAGGATGCACATATTTTCCTCTCGCAATGGAGAGAGGCTGACATTTATCATGCAATTTTTCAAAGACAAGGACATTTTTCAGAGAAAAAAATGACAAGCTGATCTCGATCTGTTGAGTTCATTGGAAGTACTGAACAAAATTATAAACACTACACTTGTTTTTGCCCCCATTTTTCATGAGCTGAACTCAAAGATCTAAGACTTTTTAAATGTACACAAAAGGCCTATTTCTCTCAAATATTGTTCACAAATCTGTCTAAATCGGTGTTAGTGAGCACTTCTCCTTTGCCGAGATAATCCATCCACCTCACAGGTGTGGCATATCAAGATGCTGATTAGACAGCATGATTATTGCACAGGTGTGCCTTAGGCTGGCCACAATAAAAGGCCACTCTAAAATGTGCAGTTTTACTGTATGGGGGTCCAAAAACCAGTCAGTATCTGGTGTGACCACCATTTGCCTCACACAGTGCAACACATCTCCTTTGCATAGAGTTGATCAGGTTGTTTATTGTGGCCTGGGGAATGTTGGTCCACTCCTATTCAATGGCTGTGCGAAGTTGCTGAATATTGGCAGGAACTGGAACACGCTGTCGTATACGCCGATCCAGAGCATCCAAAACATGCTCAATGGGTGTCCAGTGAGTATGCTGGCTATGAAAGCATTGGGATGTTTTCAGCTTCAGGAATTGTGTACAGATCCTTGCAACATGGGGCCATGCATTATCATCCTACAACATGAGGTGATGGTCGTGGATGAATGGCACAACAATGACATCAATAAAATGTACCTGTGTTCGTTGTCCATAACATACGCCTACCCATACCATAACTCCACCGCCACCTTGGGCCACTCCATCCACAACGTTGACATCAGTAAACCGCTCACCCACACGACGCCAAACACGCTGTCTGCCATTTGCCCTGTACAGTTAAAACCGTAATTCATCCATGAAGAGAACACCTCTCCAAAGTGCCAGACGGCATCCTATGTGAGCATTTGCCCACTGAAGTCGGTTACGACAACGAACTGCAGTCAGGTCGAGACCCAGATGAGGACGACAAGCATTCAGATGAGCTTCCCTCAGACGGTTTCTGACAGTTTGTTGCCGAAATAATTTGGTTATGCAAACCGATTGTTGCAGCAGCTGTCCGGGTGGCTGATCTCAGACGATCTTGGAGGTGAAGATGCTGGATGTGGAGGTCCTGGGCTGGTGTGGTTACACGTGGTCTGTGGCTGTGAGGCCGGTTGGATGTACTGCCAAATTCTCTGAAACGCCTTTTGGAGACGGCTTATGGTAGAGAAATTAACATTCAATTTACGGGCAACACCTCTGATAGATATTCCTGCAGTCAGCATGCCAATTGCATGCTCCCTCAAAACTTGCGACATCTGTGACATTGTGCTGTGTGATAAAACTGCACATTTTAGAGTGTCCTTTTATTGTGGCCAGCCTAAGACACACCTGTGCAATAATCATGCTGTCTAATCAGCATCTTGATATGCCATACCTGTGAGGTGGATGGATTATCTCTGCAAAGGAGAAGTGCTCACTAACACCGATTTAGACAGATTTGTGAACAATATTTGAGAGAAATAGACCTTTTGTGTACATAGAAAAAGTCTTAGATCTATGAGTTCAGCTCATGCAAAATGGGGGCAAAAACAAAAGTGTTGCGTTTATAATTTTGTTCAGTCTAATAAATATAAAATACAAAAAAATGAACAAAAAGTTTGACTATAGACTACATACTGCTGCTTATGATTTTTAACCACTTATCTTCACTTATTAATGAAGTTATGAGCAGGTACCAAATGTACTCTGGAGTATGTACTTCTTGTTAACATAGAAAATAGCAGACAGAAATATTTACAAACATTTTCTTTCTTACCAGAGTGAAGACTGAAATTCTGGTTTCTAGATATGGCTTGGGTTTATAGGATTTTTACTTCATCACCTACTAAGCAAAGGTCTTACAGGGGACATCAGATGCAAAATTAACATAAATGTGTGTTGGCAGTGTGTGTACACAACCACCCTATAATGATAAAAATCCACCCAGTGTGTGTTTTTTGTTTTGTTTTTTTATCCCCATAAATAATAACCCCTTTCTCAGATTAAGCCTTTCTCAGATTCTGGCCAGATATATTTCACACAGGCCAAATCCCTCCCACGACATTACTGATTGACACTGGCGTTTTAGCACAGTCCCGCCCTGAGTGAGCTGTCATCAGTCCGCCGTTGTTACAACACGAGCAGGTGTAGAAGACAGGTGTAGTGTACATAGCAGTCATCATTTACTCCGACATCTGAGCCACTGAAGATGAAGTGGATTACATTTGTTTTGAAGGGCATTCGCTCTACCTAAATGAGCCTATGTTCGCATGAATCATTCGTGATCCAGTCTCACCTACAGAAGAAGTGAGTAAAAGTTTTTTTTATGAATCTTTGCAAATCGCTTTTCTTAATACTGTGCTAGTTAGCAAGTTCCACGACTAAATGCGGCTGAAGTTTACAGTCTTATGAGAACTGCTCATCACCCCAGGGAAGAGAGAGGCAGGGTGAAAAGAGCTCATTAGCATTTAAAGGGACATGCACCAATACAGCTTGCTGTGAACAGAGCTGTTTTTGACAGGGTAAAATGTATGTTGTTTTACACAACCATTGAGAAATTTTAACAATAGACTTTTCATGAAGACCCTACAGAATCATATAAACTTGTGGAAAATGGGCATCTGATGTCCCCTTTAAATAGCACACCTCTCCACAGCAAACCACACATTTTGAGGTACCTTTCATGTCCAAAGCACACACATTTACACTCGAAATTAAATCATAATCAAGGTCAGAACAAGAAAGTATATAAAGTCTGCATAAAGTTGACAAACCAGCCCATGCAACTTTTAAATGTTTAAAAGTTAAATGCAAATGTTTCTTGGTTTGACACAGCATGAACACTAATGCCGCAGCCTTTTACCTTGTCATCTGTTGCTGTTTTGTCTTTCTTGTCTCCATCTTGCTTTCCTAAATGATAAGGTGTGCCCATTTAAAATATATTTTTGGAATTGATGAATATTAAAATGCAAACTGTCTTCTTTTTCCTCTCAAAATACCAGAATTAACAGACCAATGTCATATTGTTAGGTGAAAGAGATCAGTAAGCAGTTATGCTGGGGATAATATATTGCTGTGTTTTCTGCTCAATTATGGCCCATTCAAACATTGGCATTAAACTGGAAGCAAATACTGTTTGGCGTTATTCTGGAGGAAAATTTGACAGAGTGAAAGTATATTTGTTTGCTTTGAATGAAACATATTCATGAGCACATATCCACTACAGTTCATCCAGTTGTACTGATATCCCCTGTGCTTGAAGTGGGCGATGCGCACGGGAACGCAGTACTATATTTGAGCATTTAGAGTGCCTGCACTTTTTGTGCGTTCCGCACTTCTGACATGTTGCCGGTACTCAGAGTAAAATCGTCAGGGTCTGGGTGATTAGGCGATATGATCCCATATATGATTATAAATGATATAGAAACTATGTAAAGCACACTACCCAAGGCGGATAACCTCTCGCCTCGACCCATCACGTGAATGAACGCAAGCAGAGTCAGTCTACTTCATTGTGTGGTGCGCGAGAAGGGTAGACATGCGGAGGTGTAGAATAATAATTAATTATTGATTACTAATTTGAATCAGTACTTAATAATGAAAATCATATCTTAAAATGAAAAGAAGCAGACTTTTGCAATCACATCATTTTAAACTGTAAACTCCTGGAAAGTCCAAGGATCCAGTGAATGAATCCAAACGCTCAAAACAGCGCTAATGCAGAGAAAACACAGCCTCTGACTGCACTGGTGCGGACTTCGACCCCAGGGGGTTAGATTAAATTCTCAATCTTGTGGAGTACATTGACTGCATTTCACCTGCGTAATTTCACCATACAGAGAACAAACAATATAACTTACCCTCACCAACCTGTTCATCCTCTTTCGGTTGTTGAGCTTCCTCCTCCTCCATCATCATCATCAGCATCTTAAGAAAACATACATGTTCATTATATATCATAACAGGAAGGTACATGTTGAATAATTCCTGACAGCAGAAGGTGACCCCTTACATTCTTTTTGTCCTCAGAACCTTTCTTCCTCTCTTTATTGGCCATGATTACACCCACTCTCAGTGTTTCAAACACCGGATCAGAGCGGTTCTGCTGACCTATGCAAATGCACTTTCAATTCTATAATTATTTTGTGTGGACACATTTTATCATTCAGTCATTTGAACAGCATTTTATTTCAAACGTTGTAAAATGTAGCCTGTATTTTATCCGAACTAGGCTCACCATACACAACAGCCATAAACAAGTCCTCACAAGGAACATAGGAAACACAAGGGCTATATACTGTATATATACACAAAGGGTGAAAATCAACACACATGTTAAATCACACAATCAAGAAGTAACAAAGGGAAGCCAGAACTGCACATGAAAAATGACATAAAACATACTTGATTGGATTATTTGCTCAAATTTTATTACGGCCTAATTCTCACTATTAATTACAACTTTGCCTCATTAAACTCCTAATTTGCAGCACATCGATAGTTAGTGAGGTAGTTGTTAAGTTTAGGTAAGGGGTTGGATTAAGGGATCTGAAATATGTTCATGCAGAATAAGGCATTAATAAGTACTATTAAACAGTTAATATGCTAGTGATATGCATGCTAGTTAATAGTGAGGATTGATCCTTAAAACAATATATGTATTATATCTTTGTCTTTCTTTTTTAAATATTGCTTCAATACTGCAGTCTTTTTTGTGTTGTAAAAAAATATCATAAATACAACATACTCACCAGGGTTATTGATCTCTTGATCGTAGAGTGGAGAGCTGTATGCCCGTCTAAAACCAGGCGGCTAACAAAGAAGATATTAATGAAAATAATGATCAGATTCATGCGAGTGTACCGTATCATATATGTTTAATAAAATGTCTCACTATTTTGCCAAAGCATCTCTGGTACTGCACATATGACTGGCACGAGTGGTGAATGTTGGTCTTGCAGTTTTTGCAGCGCAAGGCAAATTTATTATTGACTGAAAGTAGAAAATAAATCAGTTATTATACCAAACAAACAGCACTTTCTAAAGCATCCCAATGTCAGGACAGTGGCTGTTTGTTATAAACGGTGAATGTCTCAGTGGATCCTTTGGTTAAGCTGTTGCAAACATATGTGTACAGAAAGATATGGCCTAACAGTAAACCACAACATTTAACTAAACAAGTTAATGAAAGGGACTTTATCATGTTGGATGAAGCCTGAACCGAGGCTTCGCTGATTGCAGTGGAAGCGTGTGTGATTAGATTTAATTCGTGTGAGATGTGAACTTACGAACAATCATTCGTGCAGACATCACAAAACTTGGGTTTCTTGCAGTAGTGGTCCTTAAACTTGTGTGGCCTTTCATTGATCTGAACTACAGGCTCAGGGGTCGGAGGTGGAGGGGCCTCTTCTTCCTCCACCTCTTCATCATACACGAAATAAACCTGAGGAGGACAGAAAGTGAGCCGTGTGCACAACATACAGACACAAGGACAGAGACTGCCATACGTACAGTGTTGTCATCCTCCTTTACGACATTGTCCGGAGCTGGAGGGTTATCGTGAATATCCAGCGAATCTTTATCCTCGAGTCTGAAACACAATCAGCATTTGGATAGTTGTGCGCTTATATGATGTTTCTGAAAGACAATGTAATCTGTGGAGAGACTCACTGGTCATATTGAGCCATAAATACAGCCTCTTCAGCCTGCAGTCAGTCAGGAGAATCCAGCACCTACACAACCATGACACGTAAACTGATTTCAAATGATTTGACGATAAAACTTCAACCCTGCTTCTGGAGAGCTACTGTCCTGCAGATTTCAGTCAACACCCCTGAACCAGCTAACAATGGTGTTCGGGATCACTTGATAATTACAGACAGGTGTGTTAAAGCAGGTTGGAACTGAAGTCTGAAGGACATTAAGGAGATTACACTTTATTAACTATCCAACTAACTCAATAAAAGTTTATTCGAGTATAAGTACTCTTTTAATTAATGTATGCTTCAGACAATTAGAGTAGCCTAGTTTATAGTTAAACTTTTTTTCCCAACAAATATAGGTTTCCTACTCCAGCACATGTTTTACATACTATCTTATGAACATACATATTCACGTTTATATAAACAAGCTGGCTTTGTGGTAGATTAGCTTTGGCTTTTGTCGCTTGCTTCAGTCATTAATAAATCAGCCAATTTAGAATTGGTTAAATTAATGTCTCTAGTATCATTTAATTTTTCCAACATTTCATATTTCTATATTCAAAATTTGGTAGGAATTTATTTTAGGGTCTCTTAACTAGTTGCTTATTAGCATGCATATTACTAGAATATTAGCCATTTATTAGTAGTAATTAAGCACATATTAATGCATTATTCTACATCTCTAATCCTAACAACACCTAAACTGAACAACTACCGCACTAACTATTAATAAGCAGGACATTAGGAATTTATTGAGGGAAAAGTTGTAGTGAAAAGGTGTTCCCTATTCTAAAGTATTACCAAAATGTTATATTTTAAACATTGATCTCATAACATTATTTATACAATTGTAATTGCAGTATAAATACATATAAATGCGGTTTCTGTGCACCGCTGCAGTGCAAAGATGTACTTTTGCTGATACTGATTTCATTTGATTGGTAATAGCCTTATACTGTTAATTTGTGTAATTAAACAATGCTCAACAGCATATAACGTTATTTCTTATAAATAATTATGAGAGGGCTGCCTCATGATTATGGATGCTTTTTCTGTTTGAGAAACGTTGTGTCATACGGTGGCATTTAATTGTTACATAAAATCAAGATTCGTCTACAAAAGTAGTTAGTACCATACACCACCTGTCAAAATGATTGATTGATGACAGGTGGGCGGGACTTCCGGTATAGGGGCGGGACTTCCGGTGTAGGCGGGACTTCCGGTGCAGGCGGGACTTCCTGTATAGGCGGGACTTCCGGTGTAGGCGGGACTTCCTGTATAGGCGGGACTTCCTGTATAAGGCGGGACTTCCGGTATAATCAATCATGTTATAATGACAGTAGGTTTTGATGTTTTTGACAGGTGGTTTTGATGTTTTGACAGGAGGTTTTGATGATTTTGACAGGTGGTTTTGATGGTTTTGACAGCAGGTTTTGATGGTTTTGATGTTTTGACAGGGTTTTGATGATTTTGACAGGTGGTTTTGTTTTGAAGGATGTATAATAAATGACAGCAGGTTTTGATGTTTTTGATGATTTTGACAGGTTGGTTTTGATGGTTTTGATGATTTTGACAGGTGGTTTTGATGGTTTTGATGTTTTGACAGCAGGTTTTGATGTTTTGATGATATAGACAGAAGGTTTTGTTTTTGAAGGCTGTATTTTAAATCATGTTATCATGACAGTAGGTTTTGTCCTTTGAAGACGCTGTTATCAGGAAATTCCCCTCCCACCCATAGCAGCGTATCTGGGTCTGTGCTGTGAAAAACTGTGAAGTGCATCTCCCACAAACATCTGTTTTTTAAAACAAAAGTTGATTGTTTATAGAATAGTTTACTAAAAAAAATCCACTGAACATTATTTCAGTTTTAAAAGTTTAACAACACGTTACTTTATTTACAAGTTGTTTTGTCAATCTTACAAGCGTTATAACGTTTAAAATGTACGATCTGATATAAACTATAAATGTTTTGACACGCTTAAGACTTCTAGGGTTATATAAGGTGTTAGAGTGCGTGCCTGGAGACATTGAAATGCCCGTGTTAAGCGGGGAACAAAGTTTTTATTAAAGTTATTTTTCATACACAACAATGTCACGGAAAAACTTCAAAACAAGAAAGTCAGAGTATATCATTTATAAAGAGTACAAAAATAGACGACGTAAACCAAATAAGAGTCAAACCGCATAAGTTAATAGAAAACAATAAAGACAAAGAAAACTAGGATTCGAATGTGGATAAGCTAAAAAAGGTTAATATTAAACAAGTTTTAATATAAAGAAAATGCGACGTATATACACGTAAAAATTAAGCAATGTTTTTATTTTCCAGAAAGCGCTGTTTAAAAGGATGTAAAATACGGTGCAAGAAAACAAATAAAAATGAAGACAGGTTATTTAAACAACTAAGACAATATTAACATTAAATAATATAGAGTAACCTTACTTACTGTGGTATAAAATAAAAATCAAGCCGTTAAAAAAGATACGTTTGTCAGAAGTTTGTAATATTACAATTTAAAAAGACAGAAGTTGTCACAAGAAAAGGTGGGAAACAAGGAAAAATAACAAACGTGCATCCAGCCGTTGTCCAAAAAGAAGGTAATCTCAGAGACAAAAGATAAGTCTATCATAACTTAGCTGAAGGTAAAAGTTAAACAAAAGAAAAAGTCCCGTGCGTGTCCGTTTCAAACACAGAATGGCGAGACATCCGGTTCCAGGCAGACCACGCCTACGCTCCATCCCCTAGATCCGGACGAGGGACCAAAACTGAGATTTAAAAGGATTTAATCCATGACTGTTTTTAAAACATTAAAGTTAATTTTAATAAGTCTTTTACATGTCTTAATTAAACCAGTCAACATCATTCACCTAAATCTTTTCACTTTAAAAAATAGTAGACCTATGGTTTTACTTTTAAACAAACAAGTCCTAGCCTCTGGGGAAAGCTTGTTTAACAACACATTTTCCTTTATTTACTCTTTGCTTTTTGTCAATCTTACGATACGTTATAACAGCTAAAACACAGGTATGCACATACAAATATTTAACAGGAATGAAACCAAATCAATAACTCTCTGATTTTCTTGTCATAAGACTTGTTATCATTTGAAATACGCGTGCAGCATGTAAAGCGTTTTTTTTTACATCACACGAGATGCAGATATTTCATCTCAAGCAGTGCAACGAAGTTGAAGGCAGTCGTGTCAATATCACATTTCACGCAGCACGAGATGCCGGTGAAGTTTTTAGTCAGGCGATAAAAGCAACACCGTTGGATCAATTTATGACACAGTTTTGGAGGAAGCGCAGAGCGTGGCGCACACACATGCACGGCGCTTAGACTTTTATGATGTCTCATACAAAACTTTTACAAATAAATAACTTTCTTAGAATCACGCTGAATATATCTACAAGATGACGAAAAGTATGATTAAACAATGATATAACTATTGTTTAACAAATATCATTCTAACAAAATGTAAAACCTAAAACCACGAATCTCTAACCTAACTAATCTTTACAACAGACTTTCTTTCTCGCTTAATAAACTGCGTTATTAACCGTAAGGGAGTTAAATGCAGCATGCTTTATTGCATTCAAATAAAAACAACAACCGATCTATATAGGTTTATTCGACTGAGCTTTGATAAAATAACTGATGTAAGAAACATGCAAATATTCGACAAGGTTTATCAAACTGGTGTGTCAGGTGATTTGCATTGTTGTACATATCTCGCCTATACAGTTTTGTTAAGATGTTTAACATCTGTAAAAATAGTCTAAAAAGTCATCTTTTAGCTTCCACATAGGAATTATGTCCACACTCAACGGTTTTGTGTAACAGAGTCCAGAGACAAATGAAAATAAAATGTGTGAAAGACTGATGACAGGAAGAGCTACAGACTAAAAGCTTCAGATTTTATTAAAACAATCGGCGTGTGCATTTTCTCTTGAATAGGTATGTATGCAGTAACCAGTGTGTACACGAATATTTATAATACATAACCGCATAATTCAGTGATTCTATCAAATGAATCATTCATTTTAAAGTCAGATTTGATTTCTCGTCAAAACACAAAACTTTTAAAAGCGTTAAAACTTTCTTACGACTTTTTAATTATGTCGAACAAAATGAATATAGGGTTATGTTTTTAGTTTGGGATGTTTGTAAGTTAATCACACCTTTAACCTAAAACATTTTTCAACCAAACTCTCTCTTGCGAGCACACCAACTGCCAACAACATCCATAACTTGGTTTTATCATTGGGCTGTAGCTGAAACTCTATAACGTGTTCAATTTATGCATCAACGGATCTATAGATGCTGGAAGAGCTCATTGAGCTGTTTAACTGTAGAAAATGTATACAATGACGTGTAAAACTAGATCGACAGACAGAGTGTACGCTCCTAAAACAAGCCTGGAACCATTTCGAACCATTCTAACACTAAGTGCGACCACGGGAGAAAATGTGTTATAGTACAGCAGTAAAACACTGGACGTGCGAACGACCAAATAACTACAAGTCCTACTTAAAATCTACAATGAAACTAGAAAATATACGTGTGACCTAACAGTGTTTAAAATACTGGACACGTGCAGTTAGATGAAGACACGCAGAGTTGGCTAACACAACGAAACATGTCGTGAAGCAAACGTATAACACGACAAGCGTTCTCCAGGACTGACTGACTGACTTTTTTTCTTAAGATTTGATTTCAAGAACACACACACACACACACACACACACACAAACCAAATCGTTACGCTATTTCACGAAATGACGGGGTGGTCAATTTCGACATACACGTCAAGCCTGTTTACCATAAGCATGTTCTTCTTATACATTTTTAACAATTATTTTAACAAATATTTTCGTTTCCACAAAGATACAAACGTTGTCGTACAAATGTTGCAGGCCTTTCAGGTCAGCGAACTACAATACCCAGCATATACATCGGACTACAAACATGGTTGCCACGAATCCATACATATACAAAACGGTCTATACGCGACAGATCTCTAAATCGTCAGACTTTTGGTTATCACGTTCGGATACCCTATATAGAAAGACTCGTATTACCAACGCTTTTTACAAAGTATACGCTTCTTTTGCCTGGCGATGTTACAAACCCCATTTTGCGAGATCTACACGTCTGTAGAAATAATTAACAGGTCTTATAAAATCATTGATTTGACTTAACTTTAAAACACAATCCGCACGAGCGATAAATCAGGACGCTCTTAAAATCGATAGTGCACAAAAGCGTGTGTAAAAGGCGGATGATCGCAGGAAAACAATTTAAGGGTGCTACACACAGGTGAGTGGGTCTGCACAAGCCACCTGTAGTAACACTCTCCTCTAGTCGCACTAGACACTTTCACACACTATTGTGTGTACATAATCCCACAAAAGACTGATTGTAATATATGACTGATATATGTATGTTTACAGGCCCGTACACATAAATCACCCTACACCGTTTCCCAGCCAGCTGCTTAAATGTCTCTCTTTTGCACATGTACACTATTTGAGTCATCTACACAGTTGTGGAGTTTGTATTTTTAGTTTATTTATAGGTAACCATTTGTATATATATATATATACACAGCATCTGTATAGTCAAAGCTGACAGTAGGTTTATACTGTTTTACTTTGTGTTGTATATCTGTATTCATGTAGCACCGTGGTCCAGCGTGTACGACATTTCGTCCCGCTGTATGTCCACAGATGTAGCGGGATGACAATAAAGATAGGGGTATGTCAGTGTATGTCAAGATAGTGACATACACTTGACTTGGCGACACATTAACGTGATATTTCGGGGTCGTGTCTTACACAATTGTGTGTTACTTAACGTTTTATGCCGTTTTCATATAAAATATAACAGTCTGTTACCAATTTAGATGTGTTTATTATGAAATCACACAAAGAACCACTGAAGAGCGTACTGTTTGCTAACACGGAATTAATTAAAATAATACTCTGTGCTCATTTAACGGTATATTTACAGTATGTTGAACGTAATACAGTTAAACAGGAGCATTGAAACATTAAAACCTATTAAACAGTTGTTTCAATACAAACATAATTTATCAAATACTATTAAACTATTGAATTTTGGACACCTTAAAACACTTTATTCAATCAAAAACCTGTCCCAAAGACAGGCGGCCAAATCTTCAACGATTACTGAGACGGACGGAGTTTATGCAAAAGACAAAATAATTATTCTTCGTCACAATAACATAAGCGTTCCAATAATTTGATAACCTTACTGTAGATTTTCTCAATATTCTTTATTCTAGTTATTGTTTTCCTCTTATTCATAAACCCACAAGAGTTAAATAAAATTCAACAGCTTACAAATTCTCTAATACATAAAATCTGATGTTTTATATTCAGACTTGTCTGATCATTTTCTGATATACCTATCGTTATTCTATAATTAGGGCTAACAGGATGGAACTCTCAAAGAAATACGGCAAAATAACTGTTTTTATCGATCAATTAAATGACGGATCCTCTACATGACACGGTTAAGACTAAACAAATGACTTTTATTTTGGGACGTCTTTCCGGTCTGCCTCTGACGATACATGCGTTCAGAAGACAAACCACACGTGAAGCGGGTGTTTGTGTTTTCAGTTGCCTTTACAACTAGTAGGCCTACGCTTCAGACTTTTATAACTATTACACTTAAAGAGAACCATTTTCACAACAACAACAACGCGTACATGGATACGCATTTTCTTTTGCGTATGTCTCTAAACAACGGTTAGGTAAATGACTTGAGGTTGTTACGTCATTTTTACGGGAAAAGGTGGGGATTCATGTATTTTTATTCCGTCCACACAAATGCTCTGGCACGAATGTCTTTTAGGCCTGACCCCAGAAAACAGACGTCTTAATATTTTGTTCTTCTTTTCATGAAAACAAGCGGCAGGTAGTTTTTGTCCTCAGCTGCGGTATAGCGACACGTTTTAACACGTCGTGAATTCCGATAGTTTGTTAGCAAACGCAGCTGTTTATTACTGAGATGTCACATCAGAGCCGCGTTCTAGTTTATATTTTTAAACTACTTATATGTTTAACTTAGTTGCATCTTTAACGGGCGCTACCGTTCTACGCCTCGTCACACCGTTGTGAGATACTATAAACAATACAAATAAAATACGTAAACTCATGCTTTGTAAGCAGAACCGTTTTACATGTTTACGTGACTGTGTTAGCTCTTTCTGTTTGAATTTGTGTACCGCCGTTTTTGCTATCCTTATCTTATTTTCCCCACCTAATTGTAATTGTTAGGCCTTGGCGTTATAGGCTTTTAAAAAACTAGGTCTCCTAGATTTTGGCGTCTCGTTAACGGGCCTTTTTGTTCTTATAAGTTAATAATTGTCAATTGGTTGATTTAATAAAATATTGCTTTAAATCGCGTCTTCATTCGAGACATTTACGTTACATTATTACATTGTGGGGGATATGAGATACAAGATCGTTTGAAATTGATAACAAACAAAAAAAAAACTTATCTTAGGCGTGACCATTGTTTATGACTTCCTGGCAACGTCACACAGGTTGAGGGCGGGCCCAAATGCTAAAACCAAAGGCGACCCGGACTGACAAACTCATTTATAAGTTGTTTATAAAGTGGGTGCTACATTTAAATGTTTTAAATACATTTTATGAAGTCAGAGAATATTACGTTGAGACAATCTTTTATTTCAACAACATTTGAGTATACATTAAATGTACAATTTAGTCAGAAAAATCTAGCCAGAAAAGAAAATCTCTGCAGACAAACATGTTTTTCTCAAATATAAAATCAATCAGCGATACAACAATTTCACACGTCATATAATCACAGTTTTTACAATCAGCAAAACATAGATCTGTGTTTTGAGATCTGTCCATATCATCTTCGTATTCAGACATCACGTCCAGCATTTTCTAGCGGTTAGACAGGTTGACTCTCGGCTGATTAGAAACAGTCAAATCATCCTTTCTTACAATTTCCATTTCGTTCTTGAGATTTGTTTCACGTTTGGTATCACCCCATTACAATCATGATTTGGATCGCATGTCGCCAAAATGATCTTACGTATCAGACCGATCATTTGTCCTCTGTAATATAGTTTAAACGTGGGATCTTCTTCTTTTACAAAACACGTTTTTCCGTACGCATCAGAACTCCAATCAGTAGCCATTAGCTTTTGTGCAACGTTTTTCCAAGAGATACATTTTGTCCCCTAACCGATATAGAGCGTTATCACCATTTCCTAAATTTTGATTGACTGTTTTAATCCGTGACGGTTCTTAGGCATTTCACTTTCAGTTTCAATTTTCAGTTTATGGTTCAGATCCAAAAGCGTCGTTAGTAGAACAATTGGAGGCGCGTCAGGCTCAGACAAATTGGATTCTTGAAGTTGATTCTGTTGATCCATGTAGATAGCGTTTTGTTTTGACAAGGTCTTACAGCAGATCCGTCGTCTGTACCTTCAAACCCGCTAGCAATGTCGTAAATGAGTTTGTCAGTCCGGTCGTCTTTGGTTTTAGCATTTGGGCCGCCCTCAACCTGTGTGGACGTTGCCAGGAAGTCATAAACAATGGTCACGCCTAAGATAAGTTTTTTTTTTGTTATCAATTTCAAACGATCTTGTATCTCATATCCCCCACAATGTAATAATGTAACGTAAATGTCTCGAATGAAGACGCGATTTAAAAGCAATATTTTATTAAATCAACCAATTGACATAATTATTAACTTATAAGAACAAAAGGCCCGTTAACGAGACGCCAAAATCTAGGAGACCTAGTTTTTAAAAGCCTATAACGCCAAGGCCTAACAATTACAATTAGGTGGGGAAAATAAGATAAGGATAGCAAAAGCGGTACACAAATTCAAACAGAAAGAGCTAACAAAGTCACGTAAACATGTAAAACGGTTCTGCTTACAAAGCGTGAGTTTACGTATTTTATTTTTATTGTTTATAGTATCTCACAACGGTGTGACGAGGCGTAGAAACGGTAGCGCCGTTAAAGATGCAACTAAGTTAAACATATAAGTAGTTTAAAAATATAAACTAGAACGGCTCTGATGTGACATCTCAGTAATAAACAGCTGCGTTTGCTAACAAACTATCGAATTCACGACGTGTTAAAACGTGTCGCTATACAGCTGAGGACAAAAACTACCTGCCGCTTGTTTTCATGAAAAGAAGAACAAAATATTAAGACGTCTGTTTTCTGGGGTCAGGCCTAAAAGACATTCGGTGCCAGAGCATTTGTGTGGACGGAATAAAAATACATGAATCCGTCCCACCTTTTCAAAATGACGTAACAACCTCAAGTCATTTACCTAACCGTTGTTTAGAGACATACGCAAAGAAAATGCGTATCCATGTGCGTTGTTGTTGTTGTGAAAATGGTTCTCTTTAAGTGTAATAGTTATAAAAGTCTGAAGCGTAGGCCTACTAGTTGTAAAGGCAACCGAAAAACACAAACACCGCTTTTCACGTGTGGTTTGTCTTCTGAGCATGTATCGTGAGGCAGACCGGAAAAGGCGTCCCAAAATAAAAGTCATTTGTTTAGTCTTAACCGGTGTCATGTAGAGGATCCGTCATTTAATTGATCGATAAAAACAGTTATTTTGCCGTATTTCTTTTGAGAGTTCCATCCTGTTAGCCCTAATTATAGAATAACGATAGGTATATCAGAAAATGATCAGACAAGTCTGAATATAAAACATCAGATTTTATGTATTCAATTTAGAATTTGTAGCTGTTGAATTTTATTTAACTCTTGTGGGTTTATGAATAAGAGGAAAACAATAACTAGAATAAAGAATATTGAGAAAATCTACAGTAAGGTTATCAAATTATTGGAACGCTTATGTTATTGTGACGAAGAATAATTATTTTGTCTTTTGCATAAACTCCGTCCGTCTCAGTAATCGTTGAAGATTTGGCCGTCTGTCTTTTGGGACAGGTTTTTGATTGAATAAAGTGTTTTAAGGTGTAAATTCAATAGTTTAATAGTATTTGATAAATTATGTTTGTATTGAAACAACTGTTTAATAGGTTTTTAATGTTTCAATGCTCCTGTTTAACTGTATTCGTTCAACATACTGTAAATATACCGGTTAAATGAGCACAGAGTATTATTTTAATTAATTCCGTGTTAGCAAACAGTGCGTTCTTCAGTGGTTCTTTGTGTGATTTCATAATAAACACATCTAAATTGGTAACAGACTGTTATATTTTATGAAAGCGGCATAAAAACGTTAAGTAACACACAATTGTGTAAGACACGACCCGAAATATCACGTTAATGTGTCGCCAAGTCAAGTGTATGTCACTATCTTGACATACACTGACATACGCCCTATCTTTATTGTCATCCGCTACATCTGTGGACATACAGCGGGGAAATGTCGTGCCACGCTGGACCACGGTGCTACATGAATACAGATATACAACACAAAGTAAAACAGTATAAACCTACTGTCAGCTTTGACTATACAGATGCTGTGTGTATATATATATATATATATACAAATGGTTACCTATAAATAAACTAAAAATACAAACTCCACAACTGTGTAGATGACTCAAATAGTGTACATGTGCAAAAAGAGAGACATTTAAGCAGCTGGCTGGGAAAGCGGTGTAGGGTGATTTGCGGTGCGGGCCTGTAAACATACATATATCAGTCATATATTACAATCAGTCTTTTGTGGGATTATGTACACACAATAGTGTGTGAAAGTGTCTAGTGCGACTAGAGGAGAGTGTGTTACAGGTGGCTTGTGCAGACCCACTCACCTGTGTGTAGCACCCTTAAATTGTTTTCCTGCGATCATCCGCCTTTTACACACGTTTGTGCACTATCGATTTTAAGAGCGTCTGATTTATCGTTCGTGCGGATTGTGTTTTAAAGTTAAGTCAAATCAATGATTTTATAAGACCTGTTAATTCTTTCTACAGGCGTGTAGATCTACGCAAAATGGGGTTTGTAACATCGCCAGGCAAGAAGCGTATACTTTGTAAAAAGCGTTGGTAATACGAGTCTTTCTATATAGGGTATCGAGCGTGCTATAACCAAAAGTCTGACGATTTAGAGATCTGTCGCGTATAGACCGTTTTGTATATGTATGGATTCGTGGCAACCATGTTTGTAGTCCGATGTATATGCTGGGTATTGTAGTTCGCTGACCTGAAAGGCCTGCAACATTTGTACGACAACGTTTGTATCTTTGTGGAAACGAAAATATTTGTTAAAATAATTGTTAAAAATGTATAAGAAGAACATGCTTATGGTAAACAGGCTTGAGCGTGTATGTCGAAATTGACCACCCGTCATTTCGTGAAATAGAACGATTTGGATTGTGTGTGTGTGTGTGTGTGTGTGTGTGTGTGTGCGTGTGTTCTTGAAATCAAATCTTAAGAAAAAAAGTCAGTCAGTCAGTCCTGCAGAACGCTTGTGCGTGTTATCGTTGCTTCACGACATGTTTCGTTGTGTTAGCCAACTCTGCGTGTCTTCATCTAACTGCACGTGTCCAGTATTTTAAACACTGTTAGGTCACACGTATATTTTCTAGTTTCATTGTAGATTTTAAGTAGGACTTGTAGTTATTTGGTCGTTCGCCGTCCAGTGTTTTACTGCTGTACTATAACACATTTTCTCCCGTGGTGCACTTAGTGTTAGAATGGTTCGAAATGGTTCCAGGCTTGTTTTAGGGCGTACACTCTGTCTGTCGATCTAGTTTTACGTCATTGTATACATTTTCTACAGTTAAACAGCTCAATGAGCTCTTCCAGCATCTATAGATCCGTTGATGCATAAATTGAACACGTTATAGAGTTTCAGCTACAGCCGAATGATAAAACCAAGTTATGGATGTTGTTGGCAGTTGTGCGCGTGTGCTCAAGAGAGAGTTTGGTTGAAAAATGTTTTAGGTTAAAGGTGTGATTAACTTACAAACATCCCAAACTAAAAACATAACCCTATATTCATTTTGTTCGACATAATTAAAAAGTCGTAAGAAAGTTTTAACGTTTTATTGTGTTTTGACGAGAAATCAAATCTGACTTTAAAATGAATGATTCATTTGATAGAATCACTGAATTATGCGGTTATGTATTATAAATATTCGTGTACACACTGGTTACTGCATACATACCTATTCAAGAAAAATGCACACGCTCGATTGTTTTAATAAAATCTGAAGCTTTTAGTCTGTAGCTCTTCCTGTCATCAGTCTTTCACACATTTTATTTTCATTTGTCTCTGGACTCTGTTACACAAAACCGTTGAGTGTGGACATAATTCCTATGTGGAAGCTAAAGATGACTTTTAGACTATTTTTACAGATGTTAAACATCTTAACAAAACTGTATAGGCGAGATATGTACAACAATGCAAATCACCTGACACACCAGTTTGATAAACCTTGTCGAATATTTGCATGTTTCTTACATCAGTTATTTTATCAAAGCTCAGTCGAATAAACCTATATAGATCGGTTGTTGTTTTTATTTGAATGCAATAAAGCATGCTGCATTTAACTCCCCTTACGGTTAATAACGCAGTTTATTAAGCGAGAAAGAAAGTCTGTTGTAAAGATTAGTTAGGTTAGAGATTCGTGGTTTTAGGTTTTACATTTTGTTAGAATGATATTTGTTAAACAATAGTTATATCATTGTTTAATCATACTTTTCGTCATCTTGTAGATATATTCAGCGTGATTCTAAGAAAGTTATTTATTTGTAAAAAGTTTTGTATGAGACATCATAAAAGTCTAAGCGCTCGGTAAGCGTATGTGTGTGTCGCCTCTGCTTCCTCCAAAACTGTGTCATAAATTGATCCAACGGTGTTGCTTTTTATCGTCTGACTAAAAACTTCACCGGCATCTCGTGCTGCGTGAAATGTGATATTGACACGACCTGCTTCAACTTCAAGCACTGCTTGAGATGAAATATCTGCATCTCGTGATGTAAAAAAAAAAAAAAAATTTTTACATGCTGCACGCTATTTCAAATGATAACAAGTCTTATGACAAGAAAATCAGAGAGTTATTGATTTGGTTTCATTCCTGTTAAATATTTGTATGTGCATACCTGCTTAGCTGTTATAACGCATCGTAAGATTGACAAAAAGCAAAGAGTAAATAAAGGAAAATGTGTTGTTAAACAAGCTTTCCAGAGGCTAGGACTTGTTTGTTTAAAAGTAAAACCATAGGTCTACTATTTTTTAAAGTGAAAAGATTTAGGTGAATGATGTTGACTGGTTTAATTAAGACATGTAAAAGACTTATTAAAATTAACTTTAATGTTTTAAAAACAGTCATGGATTAAATCCTTTTAAATCTCAGTTTTGGTCCCTCGTCCGGATCTAGGGATGGAGCGTGAGGCATGGTCTGCCTGGAACCGGTTGTCTCGCCATTCTGTGTTTGAAAGGACACAGGACTTTTTCTTTTGTTTAACTTTTACCTTCAGCTAAGTTATGATAGACTTATCTTTTGTCTCTGAGATTACCTTCTTTTTGGACAACGGCTGGATGCACGTTTGTTATTTTTCCTTGTTTCCCACCTTTTCTTGTGACAACTTCTGTCTTTTTAAATTGTAATATTACAAACTTCTGACAAACGTATCTTTTTTAACGGCTTGATTTTTATTTTATACCACAGTAAGTAAGGTTACTCTATATTATTTAATGTTAATATTGTCTTAGTTGTTTAAATAACCTGTCTTCATTTTTATTTGTTTTCTTGCACCGTATTTTACATCATTTTAAACAGCGCTTTCTGGAAAATAAAACATTGCTTAATTTTACGTGTATATATCGTCGCATTTTCTTTATATTAAAACTTGTTTAATATTAACCTTTTTAGCTTATCCACATTCGAATCCTAGTTTTCTTTGTCTTTATTGTTTTCTATTAACTTATGCGGTTTGACTCTTATTTGGTTTACGTCGTCTATTTTTGTACTCTTTTATAAATGATATACTCTGACTTTCTTGTTTTGAAGTTTTCCGTGACATTGTTGTGTATGAAAAATAACTTTAATAAAAACTTTGTTCCCCGTTTAACACGGTTTGCATTTCAATGTCTCCACACGCACTCTAACACCTTATATAACCCTAGAAGTCTTAAGCGTGTCAAAACATTTATAGTTTATATCAGATCGTACATTTTAAAACGTTATAACGTTTGTAAGATTGACAAAACAACTTGTAAATAAAGTAACGTGTTGTTAAACTTTAAAACTGAAATAATGTTCAGTGGATTTTTTTTTTTTAAACTATTCTATAAACAATCAACTTTTGTTTTAAAAACAGATGTTTGTGGGAGATGCACTTCACAGTTTTTCACAGCACAGACCCAGATACGCTGCTATGGGTGGGAGGGAATTTCCTGATAACAGCGTCTTCAAAGGACAAAACCTACTGTCATGATAAATGATTTATTATACAGCCTTCAAAAACAAAAACCTTCTGTCTATATCATCAAAACATCAAAACCTGCTGTCAAAACATCAAAACCATCAAAACCACCTGTCAAAATCATCAAAACCATCAAAACCACCTGTCAAAATCATCAAAAACATCAAACCTGCTGTCATTTATTATACATCCTTCCAAAACATCAAAACCACCTGTCAAAACATCAAAACCTACTGTCATTATAACATGATTGATTATACCGGAAGTCCCGCCTTATACAGGAAGTCCCGCCTATACAGGAAGTCCCGCCTACACCGGAAGTCCCGCCTATACAGGAAGTCCCGCCTGCACCGGAAGTCCCGCCTACACCGGAAGTCCCGCCCCTATACCGGAAGTCCCGCCCACCTGTCATCAATCAATCATTTTGACAGGTGGTGTATGGTACTAACTACTTACAAAACATGGACTTCATATCGTATTTTGAGCCAAATTGTAAAATGTGTTGTTAATGACTGCAATACCATAATAAGCAGAATGCAGAAGCGCTTGTACAAGTCTGTTGTTTGAGTCACAATGAGCCAAAAATCGGGGGATCCTCTAAACTTCAATGTGTGTGAGTGATGGTGAGAAAAGTAAGATTTGTAGTACTGGTTAAAGTAAATAACATGTACACTTATTTATTTTGTGATTGCCGGTTGTTATAAACTAATCTGTTGTAAATGGGTCGAGCTGGTTAAGTCAGTGTTAATTGATTGACATGCCCACATCACAAAGAGTTTAGGGTACAGGCTAGTTTAACATTAAAATAATGATAATTCATCTTTTTATGTTGCTATAGCAGTTTGCATGAAAGTTTTTAATTAACACATTTTGCCCCATTTTGTTATTAAATATGTTTATACCATGGACGTGGTCACCTCACATCTTTAAATGCTGTATAGTAATATTTTATACATTTAAATGTGTATTTGTTGCACATTTGAATTATCAGTAACTTTGATATATTATATAGTAAAGTTTATCAGGAAAAACTGTAACTTGACAAAGCAGTTTAACTTAACTGTCTTAAGACAAATCATGTGACTGAAAATCCTGCTGTGCAGATGAGTCAACGTGTATCTGATGTTAGTAAAGACTTGGCTTAATTTTGAAAAAATACTATTTATATAAGTATTATTTATACATTTATGTATTGCCTTCAGTGCGATAATACTTGTGTTTCTACTTATAACTAATAAAGAAAACATTATAATGACTGTACAGGAGCAGCAACATTAATTACATTACAGAAGATTGCATAAGTTTGTGTAAAGCATAATGAAATATGAAATATGTGTCCAATTAAAAACATAAGGGGACTGTATCATGATTGTATGAACAAATTCAGAGTTATGGGATACGTTTAAATTGACCAAACCAAACCACTCCAATCAGGGTTTGTTGTTTCCATGAAGCTGATCATCAACTTTCTCCGTCACCTCGGGCTTGATTCTGAGTTAATAAAGCGCGTGCACATGAATGTGTGACATCATCGGTGAACAGCCAATCACAACACAGAGCACGTGTGATTCACTTCAGCAAGATTCAAAACTCGTTTATTAAAGGTTATGAGATTAAAGAGGAATTCAGATTTCAGCAAAAAATCCGATCTGAGCATTAAGACCTGCAGTGTCTCTGCTTAACACAGTACACGTAGCAAGATATATATATATATATATATATATATTATAAATAAAAATTAAACAGGTAGGCTATATAAAAAATAGAGCAAGCTAGTGTTAGAGGCTTTTTTTTTTGTTGATTGTATAATAAACAAAAATAAAACAGATTGAATTAAAAAAGATTAGAGAAACTAGTGTTAGTTTTTTTAAAGAATAGAATTAGAATAGAGAGTGCTAGAGTTAGAGGTTCAAATAAAGATGGAAGAGATGTGTTTTTAGCCGATTCTTGAAGATTGAGTTGGGCAGGTCATTCCAGCAGGAGGAACATTTAATAAAGTCAGTGAAAGTAATTGTGTGTCTCTTTGGGATAGTTACACAAACAGATAGTTAGTACAGATACTTTAGTTAGTATATAGAAGTTATAGATTTTATAAACTAATCCTAACCCAAACCCTCACAGAAAACATTCAGCATATTTACAATAAAACAACTTTAATTTATACCTGTTTTACAAATGAGGATGTCCCCAAAGGGAGGTTTTGGGAGCTTTTTTCAGGTTTAGCTCACTTTTGGGTACAAATTTGTCCTAGAATATGGTTAAGTATATACACACACACACACACACACACACACACACACACACGTTGTTTCTATGAATTGTAGGACTTTTCATAGACTTATATTACTTTTATACTGATCAAACAATATTTTCTATCCCCTAACCCTAAACCTACCTCTTACAGAAAACCTGTTTGCATTCTTACACTTTCCGATAAACATCACTTACTATTGTTCTTTCTGTTTTTCCCTTCGTATCAAAAATGTCAAGTTGTACTATCCTTGTGGGGACATTTGTTCATGCACACACACACAGTTTCTATTTCTAGGCCTGGAAACTCGATCTGAAGACAACTGAATTAGGATTTCTCACTAGGCAGACTTTCAGAGGAAACACAAAGGATATTTTCTGTTGCAAATAGCAAATAAATGTAAATATTTGAGCATGTAAAAGCATACATTCTCAACAGGAGGAGTGAATCATGTGACCTAAACTATAGTAAAAATACTTACCTGTTAACGATGTCAATGAGTTATCAATCAGAGATGTTGTCCTGCAGCGTGTTGTTTATATTGATTATATATATAGTTAATCTTAACTCATTAATAAGCAGACTGGTCTGAGCAGTGGAACTAACTTGTACGTGTCTCTGTGTCAGTCTGAGTGTTTTAAACAGATGGCCGATGGTGAAGAGTAATAAGACCCCTCTCTCTCTCTCGCTCTCTCGCTATCTGTGTCCATCTGATAGACATGAACATGTGCAGTCACTTCTAGTCGTTCACAGAATCTCTGCAGGCCGTCAGTTTGCATCCAATGTTTAACAAAGAGATTGTAACAGTAACATTATTATTTTTTTTTTTCAAGGTGCACCTGAAAACTGTTAAATGCTCACAAGCATTAAATAAGCCACAGTTCTATCATTACCAGCATGGTATTTTTAAAATATTTAGTATTTTTGGCGTTTCTTCAAACTTTATTACTTTACAGTGATATATGCTTACAAGAATTTGCTCTTTTTGACAGGAAAAATCTTTAGTTTAGTACTTATATTCTAGGTTCTTTGTAATCAGATGGGGCTTTGACTTGCTTTATGGTTTGGTTTGCTAGCACCTGAAGACACACAATCGTTATCCTCTTGGTCTCTTGTCACTGTTTTCATTAAAATAACTCAATATTTTATCAATTTTAATACTCACCAAGACACCTGCCCTGTTCAACTCAAAGCACAACTCAATTTGTCTCCTCTGACCGTTGCTCTGTCTAATCCTGGCATTATATTTTAAAATAAAATATAGTTCCTTCATTATTTTTCTATACATTGACTTACTGGGGTTTCTAACCTGCAATACGCCCTTTAAAAGCATTAAATCGTAAAAAGACACGAGAGCCTGAAATGCATGCATTGTGTTTATTCTGTAACACAAGGAGAAACATATTTTTCTGGTGACATTTATGCATATACACACAAAAAAATGTAAATAAGAGATTTACCTGCATTTGAGTAAAGTCATGCTAAGCAAATTATTGGTTGATCATATACAAATCACAATTAACTAACATATCCTCACACAACATCAGTGAACTTTCATTTTAACATTATTTGTGAGATTAATGTATTATTTAAAACAAAAAATTCTAGAGCTCATCTTACCTACTTCTTGAATTAACAATTATTAAGACAACAAAAATACAGACATTTTGGTGAAAGACTATAACACTAACATTTTTAACCATGTTACAAAAGGTTACTCTTAAGGGAAAAAGTACTGAAAAGAACAACACCCCCCCCAAAAAAAAAAGAAAACCAGAGAGAGAGAGATATAAGTGCACAATAATCTCTCAACATGCCCTTCAAACATTCCATTTAGTTGTGGAAAAACGACATTTCAGACCAATATTAAGTAGGAAATTAAACATGTTTGAATACATCTAGTCAAAACATCCAGGAACTGCATATTTATACTTTGTGTCAGGGTTTTCAAACCTGTCCTGGGGCTGTTTCATAAAAATAAAAATAAATTACCAAAAAAAACAGGCTTCAGTTAGTCTGACTTTACACTGCGTAGCTGCGTTTACACTTGGCATTAACATGCAACCTGTATCCGGATGTTTTATACATACACATTGAAAAGACAAGTGTAAACCCGCTTCTGGAAGGAATGTTATCCGATCAGTGTGTCCTGGTCCAGAGGTAGTCGAGGACGCATTGTGATCGGAACTCAGTGTAATGTAAATGCAATCCAGCCATCAAGTTTGCATTCGCAGTTTGACATCACACAAACCGCCACCCCTATCTAACGAACTATCAGAAGAGAAAGCCCGTAGAGCGCTAGGGAGATTCCTACAGTTATTTTCCTTTGTTAAATGTCCCGCGACTGAAAATGGTTTTCAAAAGAAAACCCACCACTTCGGTTCGACTTTGCATTGGGCCATTCTCTGCAGACTTTTTGTGATAGTATAAAAAAATATTGTGTGGCAACGACAGATCAGATTGGTTATTGAGATAGAGAAGTGTAAACGCAGCCCTACTTTTAATTGATTTGGTTTCATAAAGCAAAATTACCATAGTTCAAGCTCAGTATGCTGGGAAACTAACCTGGTCAGGCTAAGCTGAGCTCCTCTTACACTGAGCAATAGGAATGCAATGATATTACCGCTGACTATTATTTGATTAATTAGGAGTGGGCGAGGCTTACACAACAGAATGAGTGCTGTTGCACTCCTGTGCGCTAAACAGACGGAGCTCAATAGAATAGGAATACAATAATTCTGAGTAAAATATACATTATTTGTTGTTGGACATTAAATGTGCCTCGTGTAGAATTTTAAACCTACATGTAAGTTCTTTAAAAAAATTTAAATCTTGGACACAATACATGAAATATAGTTGGTTGTAGCTAATAATTATTTAAGTTGCATTTTCTGTATACTTTTGTTTTTGTACTGATAATAAAGTAAAATAAGTGTATGTGAGAGTCATTGGTAATTCATATCAATCATTTCCTATTGGTCAGTGTTAGAGGAACTCAGCTTAGCCTGCATAAGTTGCCACAGTGACTGCGCTTGAGCTATGATAAGTTTGCTTTATGGAACCAAATTAACTGACAATAAGTCAGACTAACTAAAACAAGCCTGGCTTATTTGGTGAACTTGTTTTATGAAACAGGCTCCTGGAAAGGTTTGAAAACCTCTGCTTTATACTATGTTCTGCACATACAGTATATGCTCTGCTCTGTTTATTTATTTTTTTTTTTTTTAAAAGTATGTATTCAAACTCTCAATAGCACAATCTTTTGTGAGCTCTTTCCATTCTTTTGGGATCTCACCTTGACCCTGGAATCGTTTATTGTAGTTATTTTCCAGATCTTCCTTGAACCTGCACACAAACCATTTCCAGTATGGCAGCTCAGAGGCATCAGGGGTGATGCTCCATTCTGCATAAACTCCTTTTGCTTCCCTGTATTCTTTATATGGAAACCAATTACCTGATGCACAAAATCTTTTACTACTTGTCACTAAAGTTGTGCAAATATCAGCATTGAGATGCTCTGTTTGGTGGTAATGCCAACCTTGAGTCCATCCACTCGATGGAAGGAACACTGTGATCTCCAGGATGGTCTTCTGTGGTGTTAGTGCAGATGGCTGTACAGAACGGACACTGAACCCAGCAACACTGACAGAAGTGATCAATCAGAAGCTTATCCGGCCTGAACTTTAGGTCCAAATTTTCATCAAATGCATGCGTGTTAAACTCATTACTGATGTCAGTCATTATATCAGGAAGTTCTTTTCTTATCACATCTTCTAGGAGGTTGAAATCATCGACATCATCATGTTTCACTCCACTGAGGTCTTTTTCAGAGAAGATCAGCACACCTGAGAGCTTCTCTGTAAAACCCTTCAACCACAAACCAGCATCTCCACTGTTCACTTGAACATGTTCTACTATCTTCTTCTGCAGTAGTTTAATGTTCTCCTTCATCTTGGGTGAAACACTGACACTGAACTGATCAGTGATGTACCGACTGACTTCTTCTCTGATGAAACTCTCGAAGTGATCTCTGGGATTATGAATGTAATTCATGTATTTGACAAAATCCTCCTTTTCTGCCAGTGTCTTCAGGATGTGTTTCTCCATATTCGATCGGTTTCCATTCAGTGATTCACAGTTTGTTTTCATTTCATCTGCTAAATCTCTGGCAGTCTTCTTGTAGACACTTTGCTTAACAGGTTCTTTGAGTTTCTGACAGATGATCTCACCAAAAATTACAGCTGATGCGGCTCCATGGAGGTGTTTCAGGAAAACACTATAGTATTCCTCTCTCTTCTTCTCAACATATATTACAGGATCATTGGCTTCCCTGAACAGTCTGTGTTGGTCAGTGATCATCTTGTTTGCTCTCTTAGAGATGGATAGAACCAAATCCCTGAAGAATTCATTCTTGAACACATAGTGCACTGATGCATCATCGTATTCAGTTTCTCTTGTCTTGATGTAACCTGTGAGTTGCTGAATGCAGCTTTTGTTGTAGCCCATCTTTGAAATGTTAAATGACTGAACCATTTTGTCTGTCTGCAGAGAAACATCTATGACAAATGATCTTATTTGGACTTCATCCTCTTTAGATAGAATAAAACCAAACTTCTCTATAGCTGATCTGTAGGCATTTGTGACTAAATCCACTGGATTTACGCTAAATCCACTGGATTTCTTTACCTTCACATAATCAGAAAAACTCGGTAAATTGAAAATATCCTTGCTCTCCCCCCAGTGGTCTACAGGAGCACTTTTATAGATGTCACTTAGGTGGATTTTCACATCTGTCAACATGTCAATATCTTTGATTGCAGGAGAGTTTCTGGTGATGTCTTCAACACACTTTTTCCAAAACAAATCAAACTCTTTATTCACTGTTTCTTCATCATTTGCTTTGTCTTTGAGTTTTAAGGCAAGATCTTTGCTCTTTTCCAAGAGAGTGTTTTCATGATGTGTCCTCTGAGAATCAATCTTTTTCTTCAGTTCTCGCTGCTGAAGAACCTCATTTAATTTCCTCTTTGTTTCTCTTACAATGTTTTCCTGAACATCTTGGATTTTGGTTTCAAATGACATTTTCCACTGAATCAGTAAATCTGCATCTGTGTCTTTATCAAAGAACACTGACATGGCTTTTTCTACTTCATCACTTGTCTTCTTCAGTTCTTTTTTAAGATAGTTTTCCTCAACCTCATGAATTGCTTCATTTTCTATTTTGTTGTGTAACTTGTTCTCAGTTTCCATCATGGCACTCCGAAGACTCCAGGACCACTTGCTGTATTCGGTCTCCAGTTTCCTGTAGGCTGAAATCTCCAACGAGTTTCTGAAGCTGAAGACGAATCGTTCCTTCATTGAAGCCTCCCAGAGATCTTTAATACGATCTTTCAAGTGTGTCAGCCGCATGCCATGCGATTTTGAGGCATGAGACATAATAGTTTTTTTTAGTTCTTGAATGTTCTCACAGTAGTTTGGGTTTGGTGGTGCCATGGGTGGGCTGCCTTCCCAGAGCTGAGCAAAATACTTCACATCATTCTGAACATCAAATCTAATGATATCACTGAAACGTTCTTCATCACAGACTTCCTCTTTAGCAGCAAGTTTTGTCATCTCATCCAGTTTCTCCTGCAGTCGTCTCCTTCCCTCCATGTTTTTTTCTTCAGCTGTGACGTCTGAAACGTTCTGATGCACAAACACACAGCTAGGATTCAACCTGATCTTCTTCATCCTCAGGAAGGCCTGAACAACAATCTGAAGAATGTCTTGCATCTCAGACAGGTTTTCACCAAATATGTTGATCAGTGTGAGATTTCCAAGACCAACAACAAATGTGGCTAATTCATTGTCATGATGTCTTGTTGATCTTCCAGCCAGTTCTAGAGCACGAAGCCCCTCAGTATCAACAACTAGAATATAGTCAAAGGTGAGGATCGATCTCATCTCGTCTGAGACTCTGACCAGCTGCATGAAAGCTCCTCTGGTGCACCTGCCAGCACTGACGGCAAACTGGAGTCCAAACATGGCATTGAGCATGGTGGATTTCCCAGAGCTCTGAATCCCTAAAACTGACAGCACAAAGATTCTCTGGTCTCCCAGATTCCGCACGAGTTCATCTAGAACAGCAGAAATCCAGATCACAGGAACATGAGCAGCATCTCCATCCATCAGCTCCAGTGGAAATCCAGAGATCATCATCTCTGCTGCAAGACTCGGGAGAGAAGAAAAGTCGTACTTCAGATCTTTCTTGTTATTCTTCACAAATGAACACGATTCATATATTTGACCAATCTCCCTCATGATGTGCTCCAAACCAAAGGCTGCAGCTTGAAGTTCCTCAGATATTCTCTCAAGGTCAGCTTGTTCAGCTTTTAGATGTTCAGATTTGTCATTGTTCTCTCTCAGTTTTAACACTGTTGACCACTTTTCATCATACTTGTGATGTAAAGCATAAAGGTCAGCTGAGATATATTCATCAAGAGAGATTCTGAGCCATTTGAGGAAAAACATATTTTTTGCTGGATCTGAATTCATTTCTTTAATAAAGAACTTCATAAACTTGCTGACATCAGATTTATGCTGCTTTTCGCGGATTTTCTTCATTTCTGTTTGTTTTTTACTCCTTTGTATTTCTGTTATATCTGCTTGAGGTCGATGTAGTTCTTTGTTCTTCTGACTCCACTCATGCCACAGTTTCCCCTGACAGGGCAGAAATGATTCTTTGACTTTTGTCAGGTCTTTCTTCTCCAGTAAATTAATCATCTTCTGTGCTGCTTCTCTTCCTCTCATGCAGCCATCTTCATCTTCCTCATCTACTCTGATGTCTGAGAGTTTGGACACATCTTCAAGTCTGAAAGTGGAGGATGATTCTGAGAGACAAATAGCAATAGTTTTCGGAGTTCCTCAGATACATCAGACTCATTACGGTCTTTCAAACCGATTTTGTATTTCCCTTTCTTCATCTCAGTTACAGTACATTCATCTTCAGTAAAAAGGCAAATGAGTGGCTTTGGATTCCTGTATAGGTTTTGGATTGTTGTTTTATGTCTATCATTCTTGTCCAGTTGTGGTAAAACAATAACATTTACTGAGGCCATTTCATTGAGGATCTGCAGCTGTTTCTCATGGTCTCCTGCATCCCCGTGAAGATTACAAAATGCAACACAGTCAGTGAATTTATCAGTGTTTTTCCCAGAGGGGCAAAACCAGGCAATCTCCACCACTCCATCCATCAGGACTTTGGTTCTGCTGCTGCCTGGGCAATTCCTGTGGAAGAATGTGTTATGTTTCTCATTGATCAGACGGTTCATCAGATGAGACTTGGATGAAGACACAGAGTCAAACCTGAAAAAAGACACCATTGGAGTTTGTGCTCTGTAGATCGGTTTGATGTGACTGATGATTTCATTGTTGGTGTTTCTCATTTTCCAGCTCTTGTTGATTTGTCTAAATGTCCAGAGAGGAAACTTAATCTGTTGTGTAAATGGATCACTAAAAAGTAAAGGCAGAGCATACTGACATTGGGACAGTTTAGTCACTATGAGCTGTTTAAGGAAACCATCAGCACAATGAAACACAGCCATCTGAACATCCATCGGGTCAATTCGCTCAGATTGTCTTGTTCCTTTGTTAGACAAATTTATTGCTTGGAAAATATCACTCTTATCTTCAGGTGAGTCATTGTCTCTTTGCTCTGTGTATTCTTCCTCATTGGTCTCTTTAGTTTTAATGTATCTTGCTCTGTAGTCCATCATCAGTAGTTTTTGTAGGAAACTCAGAATCAGCTCCTCTTCGGCACAAGACTCATTGAACTGTAATGAATGCGCCGTTATCTGAAGAACATCTGCAGCTCTCAGTTTTTTGTTGCACTTGTATTCAAGATGAAGTCTGCTATATAGATGCTCTATTTTTTCTCTTTCAATCTTTTCTTGTTGTACATGTTGATCTTGTCTGACTTTGGTTGTTCCAGCATCCTTGTTTTCTCCCTGTTTTATAAAAAAATATAGATATATTTATTTATTTTATTCAATGTAAAATATAATATGACAACAATGTGTAAAACTGTAGTTATGTTTATGTGGCAGGTCCAGTAAAGTTCTTCCTGCCTTCATGTGGTTGGTGAGCCTGTTCATCGATCTCCCTGTCAGTGGGCAGTGGAATAAGTATGTAAACTGGCTGACTAGATGAATCATATTTGGTCGCCAACCAGGTATGTTGGTGATGTTGGCTAGGTTGTTGTTGGTGTAGAGTAGCTCATGTTAGCTTATTTTCTGAGCGATATGTGACCCGGTCTGTGAAAACCCAGCTAAATATTTTTTTTGTGATTCATATGTTTTCTACATAAAATCATCCAACATAATGTAAAGAACATTCTGTGAAAATATTACATTGATATCTTTAATATTGATTGAGTTAGGCCATGACAACAATTTGCATAATTTTGGACTCAGAAAAGCATGTTTTTGAGAAATTCCAACATAAAGAAAAGTTTGTATTTAAAACAGCAACACATTTGAACCGTAATTATCCTGACCATGTGCCATATACCACATTAAAGCTGAGAATCTTCCATTTTCAGTTATACAGGTGCATCTCAATAAATTAGAATGTCATGGAAAAGTTCATTTATTTCAGTAATTCAACTCAAAATTGTAAAACTCGTGTATTAAATACATTCAATACACACAGACTGAAGTAGTTTAAGTCTTTGGTTCTTTTAATTGTGATGATTTTGCCTCACATTTAACACACAAAAAAAACACAAATTCACAACAAATTAGAATATGGTGACATGCCAATCAGCTAATCAACTCAAAACACCTGCAAAGGTTTCCTGAGCCTTCAAAATGGTCTCTCAGTTTGGTTCACTAGGCTACACAATCATGGGGAAGACTGCTGATCTGACAGTTGTCCAGAAGACAATCATTGACACCCTTCACAAGAAGGGCAAGACACAAACAATAATTTCCAAAGAAGCTGGCTGTTCACAGAGTGCTGTATCCAAGCATGTTAACAGAAGGTTGAGTGGAAGGAAAAAGTGTGGAAGAAAAAGATGCACAACTCGCCGAAAGAACCGCAGCCTTATAAGGATTGTCAAGCAAAATCGATTCAAGAATTTGGGTGAACTTCAAAAGGAATGGACTGAGGCTGGGGTCAAGGCATCAAGAGCCTTTACACACAGACGTGTCACGGAATTTAGCTACAATTGTCATCAGAGGCGTCTTACCTGGGATAAGGAGAAGAAGGGGACTGTTGCTCAATAGTCCAAAGTCCTCTTTTCAGATGAGAGCAAGTTTTGTATTTCATTTGGAAACCAAGGTCCTAGAGTCTGGAGGAAGGGTGGAGAAGCTCATAGCTCAAGTTGCTTGAAGTCCAGTGTTAAGTTTCCACAGTCTGTGATGATTTGGGGTGCAGTGTCATCTGCTGGTGTTGGTCCATTGTGTTTTTTGAAAACCAACGTCACTGCACACGTTTACCTAGAAATTTTGGAGCACTTCATGCTACCTTCTGCTGACCAGCTTTTTAAAGATGCTGATTTCATTTTCCAGCAGGATTTGGCACCTGCCCACACTGCCAAAAGCATCATTGGTTAAACGACCATCGGGATGGCGTGCTTGACTGGCCAGCAAACTCACCAGACCTGAACCCCATAGATTCATAGATATTGTCAAGAGGAAAATGAGAAACAAGAGACCAAAAAAAATGCAGATGAGCTGAAGGCCACTGTCAAAGAAACCTGGGCTTCCATACCACCTCAGCAGTGCCACAAACTGATCACCTCCATGCCACACCGAATTGAGACAGTAATTAAAGCAAAAGGAGCCCCTACCAAGTATTGAGTACATATACAGTAAATGAACATAGTTTCCAGAAGGCCAACGATTCACTAAAAATGTTTTTTTTTTATTGGTCTTATGAAGTATTCTAATTTGTTGAGATTGTGAATTGGTGGGTTTTTGTTAAATGTGAGCCAAAATCATCACAATTAAAATAACCAAAGACTTAAACTACTTCAGTCTGTGTGCATTGAATTTATTTAATACACAAGTTTCACAATTTGAGTTGAATTACTGAAATAAATGAATTTTTCCACGACATTCTAATTTATTGAGATGCACCTGTATATGTCACACGTATGGGAAAATTATTTACGTTTTTTAGAACAGGTCAATTTATTATAATGTGCATGTCCAAACAAAACACAAAAACATTTGAACGAATAGGGGGAACCACAAGAGATTGAGTGTAGCAACAATTACAAGTCAATTCACTGAAATTAGCTTGAATACATGCCAATACTTATATTTAAAAATACTGTAATTCTGTGTCTGACCGTTAATTCAGAATCCAGGAGTACATGCTGTCTGAGAGACGCGTCTTTCTGTTGGCGCTGCAGGTATGTGTCAGTCAGTGCGTCCAATGCATTGTTATCAGATCTTTGCATTTTATTACAATTAAAAACTTTTTAACATCAAGCACATCCTGCAGTTTATTTTCTCATTCATACATATTTTTTTTCTAAAAACCGAAACCGAAGCATCAGACGGTGCTTTGCTTCCGTAGGATATACGAAACTTTTTATTAATACATAATAAAAGTTATTTAGTCTACATTAAAAGTCAAATAAATATATGTATTATAGGTCTATTTATATATAGAAATATAGTTTTTTTTTTAAATATCTAGACAGCATCATGATCAGCATCCATGGACTAAATTATTTAGACAAGTATCAGGCATAAAATGTCCTTAATTTGAGCTGATTATCTTGGCAAAATGTTGAGTAACAAAACAAATAGGCTGTTCTTGAAATTTCGGTGATTCCACGAAATAATCCACAAAGAAATCGGAAACCCGGCTAAAGTCGCAGTTTTCTTGCTTTTCCCAGCACTGACATGATTTTCGCTCTTGTGAACTGATATTAAGGTCTATTTGCAATTTCTAATGATAGAAAATAAGTTTCTGAATCGAATGATATGAGATTCAGCAGGTGTTTCTCAGAGATGATTGAAATCAGTATTTAAGAAGCAAACCTCTGTATTTGTTTGCACAAAATAATAAAGTGTAGTGCCAGTAAAGTTATTAATTTCAGCATTTATCATGTTAGAAATGAAAATTAGAGAACTGTTAGAACCCACTCTCGAACCCACTGATACGATCTTTCATTTACATCAATAAACACATATTACCTATTTTTGTAATTTTTGTGGCTATCCCAATTTTGACGCTCTTTATCTCAGAACTAGATTATGCGGCTTTAGCCGGGGTCACATATGTTGGATGAAATCCTATGGCTGTCATTTGATCGAGGTTGCCCCTACAGGTAGGTGAGAGTACTTTGATGTCTTTATTTGTTAACATATTTGTTTGTGTTGTAGAGGTATCTCTGTATTTGTTTCTACCCAGAGGATTGGGTTAGATTGGGCCAGAGGTGGAAAGTAACGAATTACATTTACTCGCGTTACTGTAATTGAGTAGCTTTTTTGTGTACTTGTACTTTTTTAAGTAATTTTTTAAATCTGTAATTTTACTTTTACTTAATTATATTTTGTGTGAAGTATTGTACTTCGCTACATTTTAAAACACATTCGTTACTGAGTAAAAAAAAATCGCTCAGTGAAAACAACTGCAGTAAATAATGGGCAGAAGAAGAAACTGGCGCTAAAATCACAAGAAAGATGCAGACGGACAAGACAGGCGTTAATGGTGCAGACCCAGCTGAAAACCAAACCCCGTCGTGTTCTGCTGAAGTTGAACTCGAAGGGATGAAGTGAACCCCTGGCCATATTCATGCTCTATTATGCAGTGTAAGCTGTGTTTGCCTCGGGAGACCGAACTAGCAGCTTATAAATATACCGACATCGCCCTTCGCAAGCATGTAGAGGTGAGGTCAATACTTGTCGTTGCATTGGTGGTTAAAATGAAGCTTTGGTTTAGCAAAGGTTTTGCACAAATGAGCCAAAAGACAGTGGTGCAGCGTGTGCAATATCATCTGAGATAATATAGTAATTGTTGTTTTAACGATGTGCGATTTGACATTATCAGTATTTTGCCAAAAACCAAACAAATCACTCTAAACAGTGTGCCGTGAAATCTAGTAACGTTAGATAAGACTAATCCGCGTGCATTTGGAGTGCTTTGTTTCACTGCGTGATTCAGTCTGTTAAAATGCGTTTAGAATGATCACTAAATTGAAGATATAGAAGCAGAAAATGTATATATTTATATAATTTAATATTAGTAAGTCAACATCACATGAAGAATGACGTTTTTCTCAAAAAGAATCACAATGATTAGGCCTGTAGTTTTTCTTTTTACACAGTTCAAAAAACAAGAAGTTAATTAAGAGACTTGCGTTTTAGACACCATATTGCCTGTTTTTGCTCTATTTCGACAACAAAAATAATACCAAACACAGCCACCATACACAGTTTTGCGTCTCTGACTCTGAGCAATGACGTGTTCATTCCTTGAATTAACCGTTTAAATGATTCTGTTCAAATGCAATGACTCTCTTATGAGTGACTTACTGACACCTACTGGTGGTTTTAATTTAACTTTAATTTATTTTTTTATTTCAAATGACTATTTAACATTTGTGACCCTGGTATGGACCACAAAACCAGTCTTAAGTCGAGGGGTATATTTGTAGCAATAGCCAACAAAACATTGTATGGGTCAAAATTATAAATTTTTTCTTTTATGCCAAAAATCATTAGCATATTAAGTAAAGATCATGTTCCATTAATATGTTTTGTAAATTTCCTACTGTAAATATATCAAAACTAAGAGCTTAATTTGAACAACTTTAAAGGAGATTTTCTCAATATTTGGATTGTTTGCTCCCTCAGATTCCAGATTTTCAAATATTGTCCGATCATAACAAACCATACATCAATGGAAATATGATTTATTCAGCTTTCAGATGATGTATAAATCGCAATTTAGGAAAATGGACCCTTATGGTTTTGTGGTTCAGGGTCACATTTTATGTCTTATTTATCAAAACATTATTTCTGCATTTGTAACTGCAGGCTAAATGCATTCATGTCAGTGTGTAAATACATCTATGCCACTTCAGATGAAGCTTCTGTGTTTCCTCTGCATTGCAAAGATGAATTGTGTTGATACTGATTTAATTTGCCTGGTAACAGCCTAAATGTGTTATTATTCTAGATAACTTTTTACTTTAATTAAAAACACCTAGTTTGAGATTTATAGGCCCATATCCCAGGTGTGTCAAACTCTGGAGGGTGTTCCTGGAGGGCCACAGCCCTAAAGAGTTTAGTTCCAACCCTGCTCCAACACACACACCATGTAGTTTTCAAATAAGCCTAAATGATTAGTTTAGCTGTATCAGATGTGTTTAATTAGGGTAATATCTACACTGTGTAGGGCTGTGGCCCTCCAGGTACTGAGTTTGACACCTTTGGTCTATCCCATTTTTTCCTCCCATTGTTAAAATGTAACTAAGTAATTTTTACTCTGAGTAAATTTTAAATGAGATACTTTTTACTTTTACTTGAGTATATGTTTAGACTGGTACTTTTACTTGTACTTAAGTAAAATTTCAGTAATGTAATGGTACTTTTACTTGAGTAGAATATTTTTGTACTCTTTCCACCTAGCAGGGATATGTCTTGGTTTCTCTGGCATGCACATTGTTCCCCAGATTGAAGTAGACCAAATTGAGAATATTTGTTTTCCATTTGGATTGGTTCATTTGAAAGTAGACATTTCAAACTCTATAGCAGTGGTTCTCAACTTTTTTTTTCCACCGGGCCGCACTATGGTCCAAGTGCAAGTCTCACGGGCCGCACGCATGTCATTTACATATTACGTCATCAATACAAACCAACCAGATTTATAATATTATTTATAGCCTAAATATTATGATATCTAAACGATTACATTTATTTAAATAAATAATTCTAATCAATAATAATAAAACACCTGATGCTGTCGGGAACCAATTTTGTGAAATTCTGCTCGAAATGAGTAACAGCACAATGAAGTTGAGATTGTAAGCATTACTGCGGGATGTAGGGGTGCAGATTGTGCTTTACCCCTTGGCGTGTACCCAAGAAAAATGTGTGTGTGTGTGGGGGGCATATTATGATAAAAGTTATCATAATATGATAACTTTTCTATCATATTATTACCAGCACCGTGCCCAAATCAAGAATTAAAGACCATTTCAACAGCCATTGCAAAGATACAGCAGAGAAAGATCGAGAGCATCTGTTTACCTCAGCAGCAACCAGTCTCACATTCTCACATCTGCAGCGCTTATTTAGATCTTTAACGTGAGATCTTTCCTATTCTTGGAACAAAATTAATGCTTAAGGTTGATTCAGTATTAGGCTACTCTTAATGAAAAAAAAATCCCACACACCACATCAGTACAAGTAGCTTATATTAAACATAAAACGTTTATTAACTGACTGAATAAGACATAGACTACCCGCGTTGTAACAAATAAATATAAGATTTTTGGATTTTCCCCTTACTTCAAACGAATGCTTATTGGCTCATTATTGTTATTAATAATAATAATAAAAAGGCTATAGCCTACAATGACAAATTAATTTAGGCCTATATTAAACTTTGAACTTTTATTAACAATATGAATAAGGGAAATATGTTTTACCCGCATTGTAACACAAATGAATAAACGGTCTTTGGATTTCCCTTTTCTTTAAAAAGATCGTAGTTTGGGGTTCATTATTACCCTATTAATTAAAACACATTAGCCATAAAATAGTACAATGACAAATTCGCATAGGCCTACTATAGTAAATATCTAAATTTTATTAACAAAGTGAATAAGACAGATATAGCTTACTTGCATTGTATAAGGTAATTTCTCTCTTTTCAAACAAATGCGTTGGGTCATGGTTGTTTCATTGTTTTTTATTTATTTATGAAAACAGCAACAATAAAGACAAACTCACTTATATTAAATTAATAAATGAAACTTTTATTAACAAAAATGGTGCTTTAATTTTGGATCATGGGGTCTCGCATCACTCTTGTCATGTGACGTAAAACTGTCATGTATCTTGTCACGTAAAACTGAAATTTATTTTAAATTATGTTCAACACATAAGACTATAACATTCAGCATGGTGGGCCGCATTCGGATTCGTGACAGGCCGCATGCGGCCCGCAGGTTGAGAACCGCTGCTCTATAGATATATTTTGCATGTCTGTAAGGCAGATATACACAGAGTTTCACACAAGTTCACAGAGACCGAGACAACAGAAAGCACATCCTGATTGATTTAATTATTTTACAAAAGTGCAATGTTTTGTTGTTATTGTGAGTGCACACAAATAAACGTAGAGTCTTTACAGATTCTAAAGATGCATTACTTTTATCTGTATGAGAAAAAATGAGAGAGTATTTTAAGAGCAAGAGAGCGCACAGGCGCCTCCATCTGTCCTGCAGTGAGCTACTGTTCAGCTCCACACAGACACTTGAACAGTGCACATTTCTCTAGATTAACATTAGATTGAGCGGCCATGTAATGTTGCTACTACATACATCTTTCAGATGATAAGCCATATTTGAGGTTGATGAATGATAGGTGAGCATTTGTATGAATGATGTTCTGCCCGATGTACTGTATTACCATGTAGACCAGCCGTTAATGATCTTTCCGTCACGGACAGCGTGACTTCGCCAATGTGGATTTTCCTGTGTCATTCCATTTTATTACACCTAACTTCTGAGCGTATTTGTTTTGTTTTCTTTTTACTTGGGCTGTTACCAACATCTGGTGAAATTTTCAAGTCAACAGCACGTTTAGAAATATACTTACTAAGAAAAATGATGATGTGTTCAATACTTATTTTACCCGTTGCATATTTTGCCATATCCTATGAGTGAAATGGATGAGTCTTGTAAAATTTTGGGGAGTTCCTGGTTCATCATGTTTATGTTGAGCTTTTTTGAGCTCCACGTGGCCAACGCCAAGAACTGCTGGGCAAAGTCCTCGACAGTATCGACAAAACAGGCCAGCCTGCCAAACGGAAGCATCAGGAAAGCACACTTTGTCAATTTCTCATCTCAACCAGGTTGAGCCAGAGATGGCGCTCTTGGACCACAAGAGTGGACATCACCTTCCCAAGGGGAAACATGGTCTATTTATCGATGTTCTTGGTACCTTTCTGTGCCTTGAATGTGGTAAAGACCCTTACTGTCTATGGAAGGTCAAAAAGCTCTTGGATTTCATCAAAAATATCTTAATTTGTGTTCTGAAGATAAATAGTCTTACAGGGTTGGAACGACATGAGGGTAAGTAATTCATGACAAAAGTTTCTAGAGATGCACTGAAATGAAAATTCTTGGCCAAAGCCGAACAAAATGAAACAATGGACCGAAGGCCGAATACCGAACACGCCTTTTTTTACATTTATTTTTTTATGTATTTTTCAAATTTATTTCACCATTGCATAAATTCTATAGCCAAAATTTAAATAGTACTGTTTAGTCTTGTTTTTCAACGAAAAATAAATAAATTACAAAACAGCAATTTAAAAATATTTACACAACACTGACATTTGTAAAAAATATTCTAGCAGACATTGTACCAATAAAGCACAATTTCACTTAAAATGTATAAGTTAGTAAAATATATTTATATTTTTAGGCCATTTTTGTGACCCCCCTTCTTGAATCAGGCATGTATTTTTTACCGTATAAATAAAGGCAGCCTTGCTGAGCAGAAGAGACTTTTTTTTAAAATAACATTATTTGTGAATGTGTATTAATAGAGCTGTTGTCATTATTATTGTCATTATTATTGTCTTTTTATTTTACAGAACAACAGTAAAATTACAATAAAATTTATGAATGTAGATGGAGTTGCTTTTTCTTGTCTTTTATTTTGGCAGAAACCCGCAGGAATACCTCAGTACTTTTTGTTGACAACAGCAGATTTATAAATGATTTTCATTATGATTTTGGGAAGATGTTTGCCGAACGTATCACATTGCCACATGCCTTGAAATGTTAACCGACAAGTAACACTGTTTTAGTGCAGATTTTCCTCACGCTTTGGACCCTGGCTAACAAGCAGATATCATCCCTAGAATTTTCCTTTTTGGGCGAACTACCCCTTTGTCAATGTGATAGCTAGCAGCTAGCAGATTAAGGGCCCATCAGCCTGCACCAGCTACACTGTAAAAAATAAAACTTGAGAAAACTTAAAAGTTTAAGGCAACCAGCTTCAGCAGATTTTTGAGTTTTCTCAACTTGTTGTTTTCAGTTTAAAACAACTGAAAACTAAAAAATCTGATGAAGCTGGTTATTTTTTAGCAGGGATCATCAAGTTCAGTCCTGGAGGGCCATCGTCCCTGCAGAGTTTATGTGTATGAATCTGGAACAGATTTATGACAGTGGCCCAGCCCTGATCTGGAGTTTCATAACAGAGCTTATCGGTTCTATAAAGATTTTCTGCAAATACCTTTTCTGAGACATTTGATAAGGAATCTTCAGTCATTTGCTCAGGGATGTTGTTTTCTGTTACTTTCTCTGTGTCTTCAGGTGAAACTGAAAAAGAGGAAACAGCATTACACTGTAAAATATGTCTTTACAAAGTCTTACACTGTAAAAGAACATTCAATTCAATTAAATTCAAGATTATTTGTATAGCACTTTTTACGATATAATCGTTGCAAAGCAACTTCACAGGAAATTAAGTTTCTAAAATAGATTTATATTGTATCAACTCAATATAATTAACTTATGGTAACATTGAAGATGATTAAATTATTTTGGTGTTGATCCAAAAAATGTCTGTCATTACAAACCCTTGTTCACAACCAAATCTTTTTTCTTCCATGGAACAGAAAGGGAGACATTAACAAGAATATCACAGACTGACAGACTCAGTCACCATTCAAATACATTGGGCCTAATTTATCAATCTAAC